>LR778290.1:1299024-1351976 GCA_902810595.1 Coregonus sp. 'balchen' | reverse complement strand
ACAAATAAGTGGTGATCCTAACTGACCTAAGACAGGGAATTTTTACTAGGATTAAATGTCAGGAATTGTGAAACTGAGTTTAAATGTATTTGGCTAAGGTGTATGTAAACTTCCGACTTCAACTGTATACCAGGCAGGGCAGTAACTACACCAGTGAGAGGAACCAATTAAGTTCTTGCCTAGCAACAGAGATGTACCCATGTTTAACTCTGGCTCCGTGTTCGTCATGTGATTAACTATGTTTATCTGTAGTCTGAGTCTGAAGAGATGTAACTACTGTATGGTCCACTGAATAATTCCCATCTTATCCCCACTCTGGGACTTTATTGGTCCCACATCTTTACAAATGGATATAGTGACTAATATATGAATACAGGGATATGTAGTGACTAACATAAGAACAACCATGTTTACGATATAAAGCACTAAGGTTATACTTTCAAACATTACCAATTCCAAAGGTAACAACATAAATGTTTCTACTCAAAATAAAATATAAGTGTCAGTATCCAAACACATAAAAAATACACAACAATAATGCAGCTCTGTTTCAACCATAATATCTATTTAAGACAGTTATCTTGCAATTGTATAAGCAATACATGAACTAGTGGATTATTTCTAATATTATTTCTCATAATATAATTTATTAATGTTTACAAGGTCTAGTAATGCTTGCTCTCCATTTCGGACACTTCCCTAACAACCGACTTCTGAATCTAAGCAGAACCTGTTTACTTCCCTAACAACAGACTTCTGAATCTAAGCAGAACCTGTTTACTTCCCTAACAACCGACTTCTGAATCTAAGCAGAACCTGTTTACTTCCCTAACAACAGACTTCTGAATCTAAGCAGAACCTGTTTACTTCCCTAACAACAGACTTCTGATTCTAAGCAGAACCTGTTTACTTCCCTAACAACCGACTTCTGAATCTAAGCAGAACCTGTTTACTTCCCTAACAACCGACTTCTGATTCTAAGCAGAACCTGTTTACTTCCCTAACAACAGACTTCTGAATCTAAGCAGAACCTGTTTACTTCCCTAACAACCGACTTCTGAATCTAAGCAGAACCTGTTTACTTCCCTAACAACCGACTTCTGAATCTAAGCAGAACCTGTTTACTTCCCTAACAACCGATCCTGTCTGTTTCTCTTCTCTGTCTTTTTCTTGTGCTCTTTACTATTGTCAGTATGCCATTTTCCTTACTCAACTGTTCTGGTTTCCAATTTCTGTTAGGGGGACTAGTCAACGGTAGAGAAATCAATGGTGGGGAAATCTGGCGAGTCTTGGTGGTCTTGTAGGATCTTGGAGGTCTTGTAGGATCTTGGAGGTCTTGTAGGATCTTGGAGGCCTGTCCCTCCCCTGAGGGAATCAGCCAGAGAACGTAGCTTATCAGTAGCATTCCCATCGCCATCCTCCCCCATCTCCTGACTTTGGCCAGCTCCAGTATTTCCGCATCCTCAGGTCCCTCATCTCTAGGTCCTCAATTTTCTTGTGGTCCTCTGGTGCAGTGGTTTAGATGATACCAGGTCGAGCTTCCCTCTATCCGTACAGCCTTCGGTGCAGCCGGGGTGACGATGTATGGTCTCTTTGTCTCGGGAACTTCTTCCGTCACTAGGGGTCTCCGGATCAGGCAGAGTCCCTCTCAATCCATCGACATCGGTCTTTGGAGAGTGTCCTTCTGGCAGCGCACCAATAGGGAAGCTGGGAGTCACTACTGCAAAGACACACAGACAAAGACAGACACAAAAGAAAACAATGCTACACAATGGCAGGGCCATCTTCCTCTTCTGGGGTTGGAACTCTCCTACAGTGGGACACATGGATCCAGGTATCTGTCGCTTCTACTTTCACCGTCATCGAGGTAGCCAGCAACACCTGGTTCGGGCCCCTCCACCTAGGGTCTTTCCAGCTCTTTCTTCTGTAGTCTTTTACCGCCACAAAGTCTCCAGGGCGCAGACAATGCTCAGATCCTCCTGCTCGGTTGGGCAGAGAAGCCTTCACCCATGAGAAGAGAGTCTTAAGAACATTGTTAAGTGAGACACAGTATGCTACTGTACCATGTCTTCTCATCAGTCAGGAGAAGCCCTGAGATTAGGAAGTCCACATTATTGCAGCAGTCCACTAGTTTCAGAGACAGGTCCCCTTTGTACTTTGTCTCCGGCCACAAATACATTTGCACATAAAACATTCCATCTAACTCATAACACATTAATTACTACTGCTCATATTCTTAATACAATTTGCATATTTACCAAAGGCCCCAGGGGACCGATAATTCCCCCTTTGGACACATGACTCACATCGTGATTCACCATGCACCCAAAAAACAAAACAACAACATTGCCTGTGAAACCAAAATAACCAATGAAATTAGAATGACAACCCTTGATAACGTCTTAACTTAATTGCACACCATAAGGTAATTTAAGGAAATAGTCAAACTGACTAGCGACAAAATGTGCTGTCCATAATGAAATAGGCTAAAGATAACTTAAGTTATTAATTGTCAAGGTAGATGTAGGTGTCACGAGCGTCTTCAAAAGGAGTAGACCAATACGCAGCGCGTTGAGCTAACATGACTTTATTTAATTAAAGCCTAACACGAAAACCACAAAACAAATGACGATACGTGAAGTCCACAGTGACAATGACTGTACAGGAACAAAAACCCACAAACACAAGGTGAAAACACACAGTTTAAATATGGCTCCCAATCAGAGATAACGAGCCGACAGCTGACTCTTTACCTCCGATTGGGAGTAATTTGACCAAACAAGGAAACACAACCAAATAGACAACCCAACCAAACAGAACACAACGAAACGAACACACCCTGGCTCAACATACAAAGTCCCGGAGCCAGAGCGTGACAGTACCCCCCCCTAAAGGCACGGACTGCGACCGCGCCTCAAAAACCCCAAACAGGGGAGGGCTGGGTGGGCATTACTCCTCGGAGGCGGCTCCGGCTCCGGGCTTGACCACCACCCTTCTTCAATCCCCCCGTAGCGCCCCCGGTCCGATCTGACCCAGCTGGTAGGATCTGGACTGACGACGCGCACCCCTGGCTTGGCGCGTGAGGCAGGAACGGACCGGACCTGGCTGCCGATACGCACCCTAGGCTTGATGCGTGGAGCCGGAACGGGCCTCACCAGGCTGACGACTCGCATCCCTGGCTTGGTGCGAGTAGCAGGAGTGGATTGGATCAGGCTGACGGCTCGCACCCTTGGCTTGGTGCGAGTAGCAGGGACGAGCTGAACCAGGCTGACGACTCGCACCCTTGGCTTGGTGCGAGTAGCAGGAACGGGCTGGACCAGGCCGACGACTCGTACCCCTGGCTTGGTGCGAGTAGCAGGAACGGGCTGGACCAGGCTGACGACTCGCACCCTTGGCTTGGTGCGAGTAGCAGGAACGGGCTGGACCAGGCTGACGACTCGCACCCTAGGCTTGGTGCGAGTAGCAGGAACAGGCTGGACCAGGCTGACGACTCGCACCCTTGGCTTGGTGCGAGTAGCAGGAACGGGCTGGACCAGGCTGGCGACTCGCACCCCTGGTTTGGTGTGAGTGGCAGGAACAGGCCGGGTCGGGCTGGCGACGCACACCGTAGGCTTTGTGCGTGGAGCAGGGACAGGCCGGGCTGGGCTGGTGACGCACACCGTAGGCTTTGTGCGTGGAGCAGGAACAGGCCGGGCTGGGCTGGCGACGCACACCATAGGCTTTGTGCGTGGAGCAGGAACAGGCCGGGTCGGGCTGGCGACGCACACCGTAGGCTTTGTGCATGGAGCAGGAATAGGCCGGGCTGGGCTGGCGACGCACCCTGTAGGCTTTGTGCGTGGAGCAGGAACAGGCCGGGCTGGGCTGGCGACGCACACCGTAGGCTTTGTGCGTGGAGCAGGAACAGGCCGGGCTCGGCTGGCGACGCACACCGTAGGCTTTGTGCGTGGAGCAGGAACAGGCCGGGTCGGGCTGGCGTCGCACACCGTAGGCTTTGTGCGTGGAGCAGGAATAGGCCGGGCTGGGCTGGCGACGCACCCCGTAGGCTTTGTGCGTGGAGCAGGAACAGGCCGGGCTGGGCTGACGACGCACACCGTAGGCTTGATGCGAGAGGCAGGAAAAGGCCGGACAGGGCTGGCGACGCACACCGTAGGCTTGATGCGAGAGGCAGGAACAGGCCGGGCTGGGCTGGCGACGCGCACCGTACACTTAGTGCGGGAAGCAGGAACGAGCCGGGCCGGGCTGGCGACGTGCACCGTACACTTAGTGCGGGAAGCAGGAACGAGCCGGACCGGACTGGTGACGTACACCACTTGCTTGGTGTGAGGAGCGGGACTGGGTTTCCTCATAACCCTCCGCTCCCTCAGCTGCCTACCGAGTTCCTCTCGCCGTGCCTCGTTTCTCACCCTTTCCCTAATCGCCTCTAATAGCTCCATCCTCTGCCACATTAACTCCTGCTCCCTCTTCGCCAGTAGCCCCCTTAACCTGGTGGCCTCCTCACCTAATCGCCCTGTGGCAGCCTCCTGCTGCCCAGTCGCCCCTGCCGTGTGCCCCCCCCTAAAAAATTTTTGGGGTTGCCTCTCGACCCTCCGACGCTGCTCCCACGTCCAGGCTGCCTGTTCCTGGACACGCTGCTTGGTCGTAGTATGGTGGGTTTTTCTGTCACGAGCGTCTTCAAAATGAGTAGACCAATACGCAGCGCATTGAGCGAACATGACTTTATTTAATTAAAGCCTAACACGAAAACCACAAAACAAATGACGATACGTGAAGTCCACAGTGACAATGACTGTACAGGAACAAAAACCCACAAACACAAGGTGAAAACACACAGTTTAAATATGGCTCCCAATCAGAGATAACGAGCCGACAGCTGACACTCGTTACCTCAGATTGGGAGTAATTTGACCAAACAAGGAAACACAACCAAATAGACAACCCAACCAAACAGAACACAACGAAACGAACACACCCTGGCTCAACATACAAAGTCCCGGAGCCAGAGCGTGACAGTAGGTGGGTGTGGGTGGAATCAGGCGCAGGACGCAGTACGTTAGTCCAACAGACTTTAGTGAGGCACAGCAAAACAAACACGAAATAAATGCCCTGAGGCAAAAAGCTCCGCACGTAGGCGTAAACACAAGCGCACAAACAGGTGCGACAAAATACTCCAAAACTAAGGAGCAAACTAGCTCAACCGAGCAAACAGTAAATATCCAGCCTACCGGCACGACAGTAAAACAATCACACACAACACCTGACAAACACAACGAGAACTAAATAGGACACTAATGACACTAAATGATAACAGGTGTGACAACAATCAGACAAAAGCAAACGAACATAGAAACATGCAACGGTGGCAGCTAGTATTCCGGAGACGACGAACGCCGAAGCCTGCCCGAGCAAGGAAGAGAGGCAGCCTCGGCCGAAACCGTGACAGTACCCCCCCCCCCCCCTTGACGCGCGGCTCCAGACGTGCGCCGACTCCGGCCTCGGGGACGACCAGGAGGACGCGGAGCAGGATGCGTCGGGTGCCCACGATGGAATTCCGTCAGGAGAGACGGGTCCAAAATGTCTCTCCTCGGCACCCAGCACCGTTCCTCCGGGCCGTACCCCTCCCACTCCACTAGATATTGGAGACCCCCCATCCGACGTCTCGAATCCAAGATGGACCGCACAGAGTACGCCGGTGCCCCCTCGATGTCCAATGGGGGCGGAGGAGTCTCCCTGATCTCACTTTCTTGGAGTGGGCCAGCTACCACCGGCCTGAGAAGAGACACATGGAACGAGGGGTTAATACTTTTATACTCCACAGGCAGTTGTAATTTGTAACACACCTCGTTCAACCTTCTCAGGACTTTAAATGGCCCTACAAACCGCCGACCCAGTTTCCGACAGGGCAGGCGGAGGGGCAGGTTTCTGGTAGAGAGCCAGACTCGATCACCAGGTGCGTACACCGGTCCCTCACTGCGGTGGAGATCGGCGCTCGCCTTATGACGACGGATGGCCCGCTGCAGGTGGACGTGTGCAGCGTTCCATGTCTCCTCCGAGCGCCGCACCCACTCATCCACCGCAGGAGCCTCGATCTGGCTCTGCTGCCAAGGTGCCAGAACCGGCTGGTAACCTAACACACATTGGAAAGGGGTTAGGTTAGTGGAGGAATGGCGTAGGGAATTCTGGGCCATTTCGGCCCAGGGAACGTACCTTGCCCACTCCTCCGGCCGGTCCTGGCAGTATGTTCTAAGAAACCTACCCACATCCTGGTTCACACGTTCCACCTGCCCATTACTCTCCGGGTGGTAACCCGAGGTGAGGCTCACCGAGACCCCCAACCGCTCCATAAAAGCTCTCCAGACTCTGGAGGTAAATTGGGGACCTCGATCAGACACAATATCCTCGGGCACCCCGTAGTGCCGGAACACATGGGTGAATAGTGCTTCGGCAGTTTGCAGGGCCGTAGGAAGGCCCGGCATGGGGAGCAAACGACAGGCCTTAGAAAACCGGTCCACAACGACCAGTATAGTGGTATTCCCCTGTGAAGGAGGAAGGTCAGTGAGGAAATCCACCGAGAGGTGAGACCATGGTCGTTGTGGAACGGGCAGGGGTAGTAACTTACCCCTAGGCAGATGTCTAGGCGCCTTACACTGGGCGCACACCGAGCAGGAGGAAACATAAACCCTCACATCCCTCGCCAACGTGGGCCACCAGTACTTGGCACTAAGACAGTGCACTGTACGGACCTCTCCTCCGTGTCATACCGCCGAGACAGTGCGTCTGCCTTACCATTCTGTGACCCAGGAATGTATGTGATATTAAATGTGAACCGAGTCAAAAACATATTCCATCTCGCCTGGCGAGGGTTCAGCCTCCTCGCTGCCCGGATGTACTCCAGGTTACGGTGGTCCGTCAAAATGAGGAAAGGGTGTTGAGCCCCCTCAAGCCAGTGCCTCCACACCTTTAGGGCCTGTACCACGGCTAACAGCTCCCTGTCCCCTACCTCATAGTTTCGCTCCGCCGGACTGAGCTTCTTGGAATAAAAAGCACAGGGGCGGAGTTTAGGTGGCGCGCCGGACCGTTGCGAAAGCACGGCACCTATACCGGCCTCTGACGCGTCCACCTCTACCTGAAATGGCAAAGAGGGATCCGGATGCGCCAGCACCGGGGCCGAGGTAAACAGGTCCTTCAACCTCCCAAACGCCCTGTCCGCCTCGGCTGACCACTGCAGACGCACCGGACCCCCCTTCAAAAGAGACGTTATGGGAGCTGCCACCTATCCAAAACCCCGGATAAACCTCCGGTAGTAATTCGCAAACCCCAAGAACTGCTGCACCTCCTTCACAGTGGTTGGCGTTTGCCAATTACGCACGGCCGACACCCGGTCTACCTCCATCTTCACCCCTGACGCAGACAACTGATAACCCAAAAAGGAGACCGACTCCTGGAAAAAACAGACACTTCTCTGCCTTGACATACAGGTCGTGCTCCAACAGCCTCCGCAACACTCTGCGCACCAGGGCCACATGCTCGACTCGGGTAGGCGAGTACACGAGAATGTCATCTATGTACACGACCACCCCCTGCCCCTGCATGTCCCTGAAGATCTCATCAACGAATGATTGGAAAACTGAAGGAGCGTTCATCAACCCGTATGGCATGACAAGATACTCGTAATGGCCCGAGGTGGTACTAAAGGCTGTCTTCCATTCATCGCCCTCCCTAATGCGCACCAAGTTGTACGCGCTCCTGAGATCTAATTTAGTGAAGAAACGCGCCCCGTGCAATGACTCCGTCATGGTCGCAATCAGCGGGAGTGGATAACTGTACTTCACCGTGATCTGATTGAGACCACGGTAATCAATGCACGGGCGTAATCCTCCATCCTTTTTCTTCACAAAAAAGAAACTCGAGGACGCAGGGGAAGTGGAAGGCCGTATGTATCCTTGTCTCAGAGATTCGTCTATGTACGTCTCCATAGCTCTCTTCTCCTCCTGAGACAGAGGATACACATGGCTCCGTGGGAGCGCAGCTCCTGCCTGGAGGTCTATCGCACAATCTCCCTGCCTATGGGGAGGCAACTGCGTCGCCCTCGACTTACTGAACACAATAGCCAAATCCCCATACTCAGGGGGAACGTGCAATGCGGGCACCTGGTTTGGACTCTCCACCGAGGTAGCCCCTATGGAAACGCCTAAACATCGACCCACACACTGGGCAGACCACTCCATCAGAGCCCTCTCCTGCCACGAAATAGATGGGTTATGGGTACTCAACCAGGGCATGCCCAGCACCACCGGATACGCAGGCGAGTCAATCAGAAATAGCTGGATCATCTCCTGATGACCCCCCTGCGCACACATCCTAAGTGGCGCAGTGACCTCCCTGATCAAGCCCGCACCCAACGGACGGCTATCTAGGGCATGAACAGGAAAGGGAACGTCAACAGGGAGAAGGGGAATCCCTAAGGCTAAACAAAACTTCTTATCAACAAAATTCCCAGCCGCGCCTGAATCTACCAGCGCCTTATGCTGGGAATGAGGTGCTACCTGTGGAAAACGCACAGATATACAGAAATGTGCAACAGAGAGCTCTGGGTGAGTGGGGCGCCTACTCACCTGGAAGGACTCCCCAGTGCGGGACCTGTCGTCCTCTCCCCGAGGAGGCCATCCCCAGCACCTAGCCGCGGTGTGTCCTCCCCGACCACAGTTGGTGCAGGAGATGGACCCCCTCGTAAGCCGACCCCTCCTCTCTCTAGCGCCAGCGCCCCCGAGCTCCATGGGGCACGGCTCGGAGGCGCTGGTGGGTGAAATGGACGGACCCCCCACGGAACGTCCGCGGGTAGCTAGCAGGGTATCCAGCCTGATGGACATGTCGACCAACTGGTCGAACGAGAGGCTGTTGTCCCGACAGGCAAGCTCCCTACGGACGTCCTCGCGTAGACTACATCTGTAGTGATCGATGAGAGCCCGCTCATTCCACCCTGCATCCGCCGCTAGGGTACGGAACTCCAAGGCGAACTCCTGGGCACTCCTCCTCCCCTGCCTGAGGCCGACCAGACGCTCCCCCGCCGCTTTCCCCTCCGGGGGATGGTCAAACACCGCCCTGAAGCGGCGGGAGAACTCGTCGTAGGTGATGGTGTTAGCGTCGATCCTCCTCCACTCTGCGTTGGCCCATTCCAACGCCTTTCCGGAAAGGCAGGAGATCAGGGCGGACACACTCTCGTGTCCCGAGGGCGCCGGGTGCACGGTGGACAGGTAAAGCTCCACCTGGAGAAGGAATCCCTGACACCCGGCCGCGGTCCCATCATAGGCCCTCGGGAGCGAGAGTCGAACTCCTCTGGGTTCCGGAGCGGGAATGGGCTGAGTGGCCGATGGTGCGGGCAGGGAAGATGGCGGTGGAGGAGTCCCTCGGGTCTCCCAGCCTCGGATGGTGGTGATCCCCTCCTGCAGTGCGGACCCCATCCGCAGGATCTGGTCGTCCTGCTCACGGATCCTGTCCTCCAACGTCGCCTGTGCTGCTGCGGCTCCTGCTGATTCCATCGAGTATGGTGTGTGATTCTGTCAAGGTAGATGTAGGTGGGTGTGGGCAGGGACGGCCTGTTCAATAGGGCGATATGGGCGACGCACTGCCAAACGGGAAAAGGAAGGGATTTTTTTTCTAATCAATTATATCACGGCAACAGTAGTTATCAGTGTTGTAATCTATACGTCTGATCTGCCACAGTGCCACACTGCCACTAAATGTCGAATCAGGCTAAAGTCGTGCTTCAAATGGCTCCACCCCCTTTTGGGGCGATTTCAGTCAGATTGAAAATCGCCCAGAACTTCTGTCATAGACTCCCATGTAAAATCTATTTTTTTCAAATTTCAGAGCCTTCAATACAATCTCAATGGGTGTCTGTGGGCTTGCACTTACGCGCTTTCGTCACATGAACGTAACTAAGAAAAGAGAGGGTAGCAGCGTCAATCAATTCACTACTACTATCAACATGGCTAGGCTTCAGTGCAACTCGGTTGTGTCTTTGAAAGAATTTCCTTTTTGTCGGCGAACAAATGAAGATAAATTGGCAACGAAACAATTAGGACCTCCCAGACCAAATTTAATAATTCAACAGGTTTCTACTAAAGGCGGAAAGTCCTACACCCGAGGATTTTCCAAAAATTGGTACGAACGAAAACATTGCCACTCACTCAACTGGATGACGAGGGATACAGGCTAGCTGTCCGCCGCCACAACGATGAGGTTAGTGTTGATAATCACAAGTTTACTGGATGTGGATATGGTGTAATAAAGGCAGTTTATTCAGAGGTAAATATATCTGGAATCGCGTTCACGGACCCGTTCGTCAAACTCTTAAAAATGAACTTGGGCTGGGAATTGCCAGGAACCTCACGATAAGATATATGCATCAGCATTGCGAGTCTCATGATTCTATACGTATTGCGATTCGATACTGTGATTTTATTGCGCACCATATGTCTGTTGCAGAGGGATCAGAAAGCCATGAGAACGAGTTTTGATCAGTCATGGAAATAAAAGTGCTGAAAACAAATTGGCTCCCAATGTGAAAAGATTGAGAACAAGCTATGAAGGAACAATAATGGTGTTTTGGTGCAGGTACAGCCAACTAGCGCTAAAATATTGCGATATTGTCAATACAGTATATCGTAAAGTATCACTATGTAACTCGATTTCTTTCACCCCAATCCCTCAAATTAACGGTAAATAACTGAATTGTTTGCCCCACATTTAGCTAAGATGATTAGCTAGCCAGCTAAAATGTTTTAGTTAGTTAGCAGTCGCATCTACAATAGTTTACTGTCAATAACATGTCTCCAAAAATGACGTGGTGTCTCCAATTGTGTTGACATTTTACAATTGCAATGCGCATCCATGAGTATCCACTTTCTGTAGCTCAGCTGGTAGAGCATGGTGCTTGTAACGCCAAGGTAGTGGGTTCGATCCCCGGGACCACCCATACACAAAAATGTATGCACGCATGACTGTAAGTCGCTTTGGATAAAAGCGTCTGCTAAATGGCATATTATTTATTATTATTATTATTATTATTATTATTATTATTATTATTATTATCTGAAGAGAGCCCCGAAACATTGTGTGCAGACATTTTATGCAATAAATGAAGTAGGTTCAATCTAGTAGTTCTGATCTTCTGATTGGTCCTGATGAGTTGGGCGAGGTCCCCTGCAGGCTACTGTCACTGTTGCATTGGCTCTGAGTCGGGTTCTCTGTCTTCAAATGTTCAGCCTAAGAGAGGGGATTTTTGTGTGTGTGTGTGTGTGTGTGTGTTTAACAGTGATGATGTGTGTGTGTGTGTGTTTGTGTGTGTGTGTGTCCTCAGAGCAAGAACTCGTGAGTTGGAAGAACTGAGAGGCCTATGGCGTGGGTGTTGTCCTTGGCCACCTGCTGACAAGGCTGACAAGATAGGACCCTTTTGTCCATTGTTATTGGATAGGAACAGAACTTATAACCAGCTCCTGACCTAAATAGATCTTAGCACAACATTTTACTCAACATATCATATTCCATATTCACTATAACAAATATATTTACTACGACATTAGCAAGAACCGCCACATCCTCAGCCGGCTAATCCAGTGTGTGAAGTTTTGCGGAGTGTTTGAGTTAGCTTTGCGAGGCAAAGATGAAACTGAGGGCTCCACCAACCCTGGTAAGCCAACACTTTTGAGATCAGTCAATAAATGCTTCTGGTATTGACTTATATGCTGCCCCTGTCTTCATGTTGTTGCTGGACATATCTTTTTTTAAATGTGTGTAGGTCACCTAAATCATCAGAAAAATTGCCCCTCCTGAGAATTTTTTCAGGAGCCGCCACTGGGTGTGGGTGGAATCAGGCGCAGGACGCAGTACGTTAGTCCAACAGACTTAAGTGAGGCACAGCAAAACAAACACAAAATACGGGGGGGGGGGGGGGGGGGTTTGCTCAAGGACCAATGGAATTGCCCAAATTGACTTCAGTTGCAAAACGAATATAACTAGGTCATACTAATATATTTGTGGAAAATATACTCTATTGGGGAAAATAACAAATGTAACATACTTTGCATTCCAATCTGGTGCATGAACAGATGAGTAAAACTAAAAACTAGAAAACATTTCAAATGCATTGGTTTAATTTTTTAAAATAAAATTAGGTCCATCTCCAGCAGGTTTTTACATCGACAACATGAATCGCTCTCCATGATTCAAAATCCAGGCCAGCGAATTGGTGCTCCATCTATCTTTTGACTAAAAGTGTGCCACTAGTGTATATTCGAGATTTCAAAATGTTCAGTGATAAATACAAAACAATTAAACAGTTATTTAGTTCCAAAAGCCTACCGTCGCCATTTTTTTATTGCTATTACCACATTCGAGGGAGGATGGTTACTAACTTCCTGTTGATGACATTGTGCTTTCCGGGTTCTTCTGTGAGGGTTTAAGAGTTGCCGCCATATTTATATTGCAAGTTGCAACATTGACTGTGGCTTTGATTTGAACATAGTTTGAAGCAATAAACAGGTCATGGAATTAAATGTACATTGTAATGGCCTCAATAGGATAGACTAGAATTGGCTTCATGACCACAGACAATTTCACCCTTAATGACAGTGTTCAACACTGTGTGAAGCGGTTTAGGGAGCGGCATCTCTTTAACAAAGAAATCTGAACAGTTTGTATTGCCTTGAAAATATAGCCTAGTATACAAAACGAATGAAAAATGTAGGCTATTAATGGCTATAAACTGTACATTATTAGGTGTATCATTTTTACATTTACATTTACGTCATTTAGCAGACGCTCTTATCCAGAGCGACTTACAAATTGGTGCATTCACCTTATAGCCAGTGAGACACCCACTTTACAATATGTATATATATATATTTTTTTTTGGGGGGTGGGGTAAAGGGGGTAGAAGGATTCCTTTATCCTATCCCAGGTATTCCTTAAAGAGGTGGGCTTTCAAGTGTCTCCGGAAGGTGGTGAGTGACTCCGCTGTCCTGGCGTCGTGAGGGAGCTTGTTCCACCATTGGGGTGCCAGAGCAGCGAACAGTTTTGACTGGGCTTAGCGGGAACTGTGCTTCCGCAGAGTAAGGGGGGCCAGCAGGCCAGAGGTGGATGAACGCAATCCCCTCGCCTGGGTGTAGGGACTGATCAGAGCCTGGAGGTACGGTGGTGCCGTTCCCCTCACAGCTCCGTAGGCAAGCACCATGGTCTTGTAGCAGATTCGAGCTTCAACTGGAAGCCAGTGGAGTGTGCGGAGGAGCGGAGTGACTTGAGAGAACTTGGGAAGGTTGAATACCAGACGTGCTGCGGCATTCTGGATGAGTTGTAGGGGTTTAATGGCACAGGCAGGGAGCCCAGCCAACAGCGAGTTGCGAGTATCACTTTGTGTCATCCTCGATTATATAAAAAAAAAAAAAGGTTACGTAGTATTTATAAGGTCCTCTGAATGGGGAGCAGCATTTATTTTTCAACTGGAAATAATGAGCCCAATCAGTCCTCCATGACAACAACATCATGAGCAACAGAATGGGGCTATTCAATCCTTCGTTTTGGAGTTATGCTCAGGAGAAACAATTTGTCTAATCTATACTTCCATAATTCCAACTCCTGTTCTTGAAGACTGGAAATCCGACAGACAGTGTTTTTCTGTAGGCCTAAAGATATAACCTAATCATATTATTATCTATAGTAGAGAGCAATGGGTTAGAATATGCCTACATAACAAACTCATAAAGTTAAATGCAACATCCATTTATGGCCAGCTACATAACCTCTAACATTGACTTATCCTGCAATAGATGTTCAATTGGTAATATTAAATGTGTCTTCTTCTAATGCCTCTTAAGCAGGTTGACGTTTATTGTGATGAGTCTTGTCCTGGAGGCAGAACTGAGGGATTTCTGCTAGATGGGCCAGCTGCAGTCAACATTGGCTATACTGTCAATTTTCATGAAAACACAAATGTAAGGTTAGGGTTATTTAATGTTAGGGTTAGGCATTAGGGTTAGCAGTGTGGTTAAGGTTAGGGTTATTTCATGTTAGGGTTAGGCATTAGGGTTAGCAGTGTGGTTAAGGTTAGGGTTATTTCATCTTAGGGTTAGGCATTAGGGTTAGCAGTGTAAAGTAACTGAAAGTAATCCGATTACGTTACTGAGTGTCAGTAATCCAAAAGTTAGTTACTGATGAGAATTCTGGACTGTAGATTTAGAAAGTAGCCTACCCAGGCCTCCCAAGTGGTGTAGCGGTCTAAGGCACTGTGTCGCAGTGCTTGAGGAGTCACTACAGACCCGGGTTCGATCCCAGGCGGTGTCACAGCCTGCCGTGACTGTGAGACCCATGAGGCGTCACTACAGACCTGGGTTCGATCCCAGGCGGTGTCACAGCCTGCCGTGATTGTGAGACCCATGAGGCGTCACTACAGACCCGGGTTCGATCCCAGGCGGTGTCACAGCCTGCCGTGATTGTGAGACCCATGAGGCGTCACTACAGACCCGGGTTCGATCCCAGGCGGTGTCACAGCCTGCCGTGACTGTGAGACCCATGAGGCGTCACTACAGACCCGGGTTCGATCCCAGGCGGTGGCATTGCATTGTGTGATAAAACTGCATATTTTAAAGTGGCCTTTTATTGTGCCTAGCACAAGATGCACCTGTGTAATGATCATGCTGTTTAATCAGCTTCTTGATATGCCACAGCTGTGAAGTGGATGGATTATTATGGCAAAGGAGGAGAAATGCTCACTAACAGGGATGTGAACAACATTTGAGAGAAATAAGCTTTTTGTGAGTATGGAACATTTCTGGGATCTTATATTTCAGCTCATGAAACATGGGACCAACACTTTACGTTGTTGCGTTTATATTTTTGTTCAGTATAGTTTATTTATATAGCACATTTCAGACATGAAATGCAACGCAATTCACAGGAAAAAATGAATAAAAGCTATGAAAATAAAAACTGAAATATTTACTAGACAACAAACAGTGGATAAAAAACTAAAGAATATCAATAAAAGCTGAAAGACTAAAGAGCATCTAAGGAAATAACATTGGTTAAAACAGTAAGAATATGATGTAATATCCAGCCCAAAATATAAGCTGGTTTTACTACACTGTTTATAAACAATATAATTGTGCAACAAAAAAAAAATCAGTTAATCACATAAATTATTATGATTACTAAATGTTACATGAAATTGAAATATTATGAAATTTCAAAACCGAATGTACACCCCTTTGTTAATATGTATTGGCAATAATTCATTTCCAATAGGGAGGCATGGAATAATTAAAAATGTATATTTTGTCAGGCTGGATGTTTGAAATATGAGTAGGTGATTTGAGTCATGCTTCTTCAGTAGTGGAATAAAGACAATTAGCACTTGAATATTGTAAAGAAATACTGGAGTGATGTAAGATTGTTAATAAAACAGTTCATAGACGCATTTGTTATCCTGCGTCAATGTTTATAGGCTGCAAGTACGTTGAAATGAAGTTGTTTTCAAGTCGTTGAAACAACGACCTAAAAAATACATATTTTTAACTTTAACTTTCAACCAAAACCAAACGTAGATTGGACCTCGAGCATAGTCTTCTTTTCAACGTCTTTTCAACTACATTTTGCAAGGTGGGATACTGCCCAATGTCAAAACACCGTTTTAACGTGTCCAAATCAATAACCAATATGCAGAAACAGTTTGTGATAAATGGAAAACCTAAACATAAAATGTACTATCGACACAAACATGTTCCACAATAGTAATCATAATACTTGTATTTATTTAAACAACCACCTTATTAACTGCACAAGCACCAAAAACACTGTTGTTTTGACAAGTGGCAATAAATCACTGATATCCATTAGGGGGGAAATCAGGTTGTACGTGCTGATGAAACTAACACAACTAAAAAAACACATGGAAACGGGAGATATCTTTTACCTCACTGGTTAGAGGACAACCTGCAGAAGACAGTCAGCTACATTTTGGAGTGATGCAATCAAATTTAGCCGTCCCCAAAACGAAGAGAAACGCAACACTTATTTGTCATAACTCATATCGATGAATCACACGTTGAAATCAATTGCGCGCGAGGGGGGAGATGAGGTTGCACATCCTGTTAAAACTAACAGCTCAAAAACCACACGGAATCTGGGAATAATGTGTACATCACTGGTCAGAGGACAATTTGTAGAAAACAGCTAGCTACATTTATAAGTGTTGCATTTTGATTCAAGTGGGTCGCCAACGTGGTAAGTGTAACACAACTCATTTCAGAGCCTGACCCTGATGAGGCTAATATCCATATCACGCTGAAATCAATAGAACAGGGGGAAAACGGTTGGGGGGGCGCACAATTGGCCCAGCGTCGTCCAGGGTAGGGGAGGGAATGGCCAGCAGGGATGTAGCTCAGTTGGTAGAGCATGGCGTTTGCAACGCCAGGGTTGTGGGTTCGATTCCCACAATTATGTATGCACTCACTAACTGTAAGTCGCTCTGGATAAGAGCGTCTGCTAAATGACTAAAAATGTAAATGGTTCTACATTGTGAAATTCATTAAAATCCTCATACAACAATGTTAAACCATTGTGACATTAATTTAATTGATATCATGAAACAACTCCTTCATGTATGTGCTTTCTGATGTTTAATCAGAGTTCTTTTACCAGCGTATCTCTTGCCACATTGATCACAGCTATAAGGTTTCTCTCCTGTGTGTATTCTCTGGTGTATAGTCAGCTGGCTAGATGAAGTAAAACTCTTCCCACATTGATCACAGCTATAAGGTTTCTCTCCAGTGTGCGTTCTCAAATGTACCATCAGGATGCTTGATCGACTAAAACTCTTCCCACATTGATCACAGCTATAAGGTTTCTCTCCAGTGTGTGTTCTCAAATGTACCATCAGGTTGCTTGAATCACTAAAACTCTTCCCACATTGATCACAGCTATAAGGTTTCTCTCCAGTGTGCGTTCTCAAATGTACCTTCAGGCTGCTTGAATCACTAAAACTCTTCCCACATTGATCACAGCTATAAGGTTTCTCTCTAGTGTGTGTTCTCAAATGTAGCATCAGGTTGCTTGATCGACTAAAACTCTTCCCACATTGATCACAGCTATAAGGTTTCTCTCCTGTGTGTGTTCTCTGATGTTCTATCAGGCAGCTTGATTGAGTAAAACTCTTCCCGCATTGATCACAGCTATAAGGTTTCTCTCCTGTGTGTGTTCTCTGGTGACTAGTCAGATGGCTAGATGTAGTAAAACTTTTCCCGCATTGATTACAGCTATAAGGTTTCTCTCCTGTATGGATTCTCATATGTCTTTTAAGGTCTGCTGAAGAGTTGAATATCTTCCCACAGTCAGAGCAGCAGTGAGATTTCTTCCCTGTGGGTTTCCGCTGGTGTTTCTTGAGGTGTTCAGATCTGGAGGGACTCTTCTCTGACTCCTCAGCTTCATGATGTTGTTGAGGCTCCCCAGAGGATCCATGATAGTCACGTCTCTCTCCTGTGTGAACGACAAAGTCAGACAGATGGTTAAAGGTCCACAACAGCAGAAATACTGTTTATTTGAGGTAAAAGGTGATGCCCAGAGCGTACCCATGAAGCTGTACAACAATTGACATCTGTTACATTATTTGACAATTGTCTTAAGACAGTCAAGGGGGTTAGACTGTCAAGGACGTTTCCATTTCACAATAACAGCACTTACAGTTAACCAGGGCAGCTCTGGCAGGGCAGAAATTCGACGAACTGACTTGTTGGAAAGGTGGCATCCTATGACGGTGCTACGTTTAAAGTCACTGAGCCCTTCAGTAAGGCCATTCTACTGCCAATGTTTATCTATGGAAATTGCATGGCTGTGTGCTCGATTTTATACACCTGTCAGCAATGGTTGTGGCTGAAACAGCTGAATCGACTAATTTGAAGGGGTGTCCACATACTTTTGTATATATAGTGTATTTGCAACTGCTCGACTAAAAAATCTCAGTCTAAAAAAATATCTGTAGACAAAACAGCCTATCGACTAAACAATCGACCAGTCGACTAGGGTCAGCCCTAATAAAAATGAAAATACATTTGCAGAATATTATACAATGACTTATCAACAGCTCCAACAATTTGACCCCCACAGGAAAGCCTCACTGGCAGATATAGAAAGACCCATAAACTGTATAGCCATTGATTCCTGAAGAATATAACTTTTAAATGCCTCAAATGTTTCAACTGTCTTACCCCATCAGAAACCAAAACATAAGCTCATATAACGCCACTGTTTGTAAACAAACACTGTATAGCCTCAATTTGGTTAAAACTGTGATTTTGACCTTATGGACGGCCAGTCCTTGTATTCATAGTGTAGTGAATTCCAGGGGTAGCCCTGGGCTGGACTCAAATCTGGGTCCAGAGACTGTCAAGCCAACACCTTATAACTGTTATACCAAGATGTCTGAACTTCTTGATGAGGTCGCTAGGTTTTGGGTTAAGGTTGCTACAATAGCTTTCTCTATGAATTTGAGAATGGTTACATTTCTCCAGCACCCATCCCTCAGCTGTTTACCAAACCAAGTCTAAGAGCAGCCATTTTGTTTCTGTTTAAATCCTAGGTTGTCCCTTTAAAAAAGCCACACATCAATCAATCAACCAATCTGCAGTTCAAACAATAACAAAGCTGTCATTCCGCCTCTGTTTTGGTAATAAGATGATGGATGGGACTGGAGAAATGTAACTACTCTCAAATTCATAGACAGACCTATGGATGCAAGGACTGACCATCCATGATATCAACATTATAGTTTTAACCATGTTGAGGCGATACAGTGTTGGTTTACATTTACATTGTTTCTAAACATTGGAGTAAAAAAAGCTTATTTTGGGATCTGATGGGGTACGAGAGTTGAACTAAGCTCATGAGGCATGTGTTATATTCTTCAAGAATCAATGGCTATATTTAAATAATTTAAAAGTCCAAATATGGATGTAGCAACTGCAGATTCCCCCTTTAACACCACACATCAGTTCAACAACTGCAGAGTTTGTGCCTCTGTTTTTAAGACAGTACTTACTAGTGTTAATCAGGGCCCGGTTTCTCAAAACCATCTTACTGCTAAGTTCATCAGTAGAACCATTGGATGCCTTAAGGTGCCTTTGGGAAACCGGAACCAGATATCCAGTTTCCTCCTCTTCTTCCTCCTCCTTTTTAGATGTGACAGTCATCTCCTCCTCCTCCTCTTTCACTCCAAAAACTGCATCCTCCTCTTCTTTCAATGTAACATCCTCCTCCTCTTTCACTCTGAACGCGTCTTCCTCTTCTTTCACTGTAACGTCTTTCTCTTCTTCTTTCACGGTAACAGCTTCACCCTCTACTTGTTTTTGTATTGTAACATCCTCCTCTTCCTCCTCCTCTTTCACTAGAGCTTCTTTCTCCGTCCAGCAGACCTCCTCTTCTTTAGCAGGAGGAGAGTAGCTTAGTGAGCTCATGGTCGGGGATGTTAGCTAGCTAGGCTAGTGCTAACTTAACCAGCCAGCTAGCTGACCAATAACAACAACACCGTAAATATGAAATTAAATGGGATAACTAACTAGACGACAGAAGTGGGTTTAAAACACAGTGGCTAATATACACGAAAGCGTCTAAAGAGCTTTATTGGTTGGGCTATTTTGTCTAGCAAGCTACCGAGGTGTCTGACTAACTGTTGCTGCTGTTGAAAGAAGCGTCCCGTCCACTAGATTATACGTCACACTAGCAGCATAGCCTTAAAGTCCCACATCGCCATCTGCTGACTGGAGTGGGTAACGAAGTTGAGTAAAATGTAGATTTTATTTTCAGACAAAAAGTTAAAGGATAGGAAGCATGAGTTTTTACTCACCAATGTAACAACACAGTGTGGTTAAATACTTAGTAACTTAGTTGTAGTCACGATCTGGTTACCTATTAAGTACAAACAGTTATGTTTTAGCATTATTACATATTTATTCACTTATTTCCGGATATCTTCTAAACTACCCACAATGCATTATTTCTCAACGTCATATTGATGTACTCTTTTTTTATTTATTGTTTAAAATATGTTTTCTTTAACAGTAACATGCATATTGGTCTACTCTGTGCTACCGAGTTTGAACGCTATCTCTGCAGCTAGCTCAAGCTGGCTAACGTTAGCCACACCTGGACTTGTGTGGCTAAAGACTTGAACTAACCCAAGATAGACCAGAGCCTGTCGTTTCCAATGGGAGCAAATTAATCATAGTGGGCAGAACAAGCAAGGAGGTGGGCAGAGCCAAGCAGGAGCAAGAGAGGTCCTATTGGCGCGTTCTAGAATCTATTTGCATATTTCCGTTAGGGAACGCCTACTCTGCAATAACTCAATTCGCCCTTGCACTCCTTCTAAACAACACAATTATTAGAAAACTTTGGCAAAGGTTAAAGTCTACATAACGTAGTCCACTCTGTTTGACACAGATTCTAGTTTTGAAAATAGAAAACTGTATTGAGATCAAACGTTCATCATGAGAAAATTAGCATAATGTCGGACAAAATCCATCTCGCTCCATCTTCTCCCACTGCCGGCCACTGGGCTTCCTCTCATCACCATATTTGGTAGTGAGTTGAAACGCCAACCGGATGCTTCACATTATGTTTCACATTTATACATCAGGTGAAATATCTGGCCCATTGTTCTATCTGTGGTGTGGTTGTGTTATCAGGTGGTGGGCAGAAGCTGAAAAGAGTGAAGTTAATCGATCCCAGTCGAGGGAGGACCTGATTTTTTTGTATATGACAGTAAAATATTGTTATGATGACTATAACATTTGTTGGCACCTTCAATTCTTGCACATTTTCGCATAAAAATATATATTTCAACACTCTAAGACCGAGACCGGGAGGAGAACAAGGGGTCCGAGACCGAGTCAAGACCGAGACTGGGAGGGGGACAAGGGGTTCGAGACCGAGTCAAGACCGAGACCGGGAGGGGGACAAGGGAGACCGAGACCGAGTCAAGACCATGCGAGTCCAATTCAAGACCATGATTGAAATTTTGTCAAATCACCACCATAATAAGAGTCCAAAATGTCCAGTATTTCTGTGTTCATATTTCAGAACAACATATGGATTCTTTAGACATTCAGATTAGTGAAAAAATGCATGCTTTGGGAAAAAAATGACGACTAACCCAAACACATGAACAATGGGCCTTCTACGCCTTCAGAGAAGGGCTAAGGATTTATATTATAATAATAATTATACTATTATTTTCAGTGATGTTCTGATTTAATCTCTGCAGCTTTTGTTGGAAAGGAATCGGTTAACACTAAAGAGATAAAAAGATCCAGTCAGTTTTTGAAAATTTCTGGTCTCTGGGGAGATAAATGTAGCTGGCAAAGTCAGCCATTGGCTAGGTCATCAGAAGCTAGATAGAAGGCATCTGCCATTCAACTGTATTAGGGCAACATTTTGGAGTGACAGCAGAATCAACCAATCACATTTTGACTTAATGGGTGGGAATGTTTTTACAAAAACTTCTGCCTTCTCGAAGGCCAACGGGTCACTGCCCAATAGCGAGCAGTAGTTTTCCCGCGGTCTAGCTAGCTAGCTTTGGTTGGCGGCTAGTTTGCAGCGGCTGCAGCAGGTGTTATCAAAGAGGATGATGTTGCTAATTTGTTAGCTTCTTCCTTTTCAAGAATAACTTTCAACAAGAAGTTAACTTTCAAATGATCGTCATCTGGTGGAACTGTGCTTTTTATTGCAGCTTGCTGTTGTTAGCCATCTCTTTGAAAATAACTTCTGTGTGTGAAACACTGTTGCATTTAAAGTGGAACTGACAGCATTTTAGCAACATTCGGAAAGTATTCAGACCCCTTCCCTTTTTCCACATTTTGATGGTTGGGGAGTGTCACTGCACAGCTATTTTCCGATCTCGGCTCTGGCTGGGCCACTCAAGGACATTGAGACTTGTCCCGAAGCCACTCCTGCGTTGTCTTGGCTGTGTGCTCAGGGTCGTTGTCCTGTTGGAAGGTGAACCTTCACCCCAGTCTGAAGTCCTGAGCGCTCTGGAGCAGATTTTCATCAAGGATCTCTCTGTGGGCCTCCCGAGTGGTGCAGCGGTCTAAGGCATTGCATCGCAGTGCTAGAGGCATCACTACAGATCCGGGTTTGATCCCGGGTTGTATCGCAGCCAGCCGCGACCGGGAGACCCATGAGGCGGCGTACAATTGGCCCAGCGTAATGGATGTCCTTGTCCCATCGTGCTCTAGCGACTCCTTGTGGCGGCCGGGCGCATGCACGCTGACTTCAGGTCACCAGCTGTATGGTGTTTCCTCCATTGGTGCGGCTGGCTTCCCGTTAAGCGAGCAGTGTGTCAAGAAGCAGTGTGGCTTTGCGGGTCGTGTTTCGGAGGACGCATGGCTCTCGACCTTCGCCTCTCCCGAGTCCGTACGGGACTGTAACTACCAATTGGATATCACGAAAAAATTTAATAATAATAATAAAACATGTAAAAATGGATCTCTCTGTACTTTGCTCCGTTCATCTTTCCCTCGATCCTGACTAGTCTCCCAGTCCCTGCCACTGAAAAACATCGCCACAGCACGATGCTGCCACCACCATGCTTCACCGTAGGAATGGTGCTAGGTTTCCTCCAGACATGACGCTTGGTTTCATCAGACCAGAGAATCTTGTTTCTCATGGTCTGAGAGTCCTTTAGGTGCCTTTTGGCAAACTCCAAGCGGGCTGTCATTTGCCTTTTACTGAGGAGTGGCTTCCGTCTGGCCACTCTACCATAAAGGCCTGATTGGTGGAGTACTGCAGAGATGGTTGTCCTTCTGGAAAGTTCTCCCATCTCCACAGAGGAACTCTGGAGCTCTGTCAGTGTGACCATCAGGTTCATGGTCACCTCCCTGACCAAGGCCCTTCTCCCCCGATTGCTCAGTTTGGCTGGGCGGCCAGCTCTAGGAAGAGTCTTGGTGGTTCCAAACTTCTTCCATAAAAAATGATGGAGGCCACTGTGTTCTTGGGGACCTTCAATGCTGCAGAAATGTTTTGGTACCCTTCACCGGATCTGTGCCTCCACACAATCCTGTTTCGGAGCTCTACGGACAATTACTTTGACCTCATGGCTTGGTTTTTGCTCTGACATACACTGTCAACTGTGGGACCTTATATAGACAGGTGTGTGCCTTTCCAAATCATGGCAAAACAATTGAATTTACCACAGGTGGACTCCAATCAAGTTGTAGAAACATCTCAAGGATGATCAATGGAAACAGGATGCACCTGAGCTCAATTTCGAGTCTAATAGCAAAGGGTCTGAATACTTATGTAAATACGTTTTTAATTTTTTTTAAATACATTTGCACACAACATTTTTTTAAAAACTGTTTTGCTTTGTCATTATGGGGGTATTGGTTGTAGATTGATGAGGGAAAAACATATTTAATCCATTTTAGAATAAGGCTGTAACGTAACACAGTTGTTGTAAAAAGTCAAGGGGTCTGAATACTTTCCGAAGGCTCTGGAATTGATAAGTCGTATTCCTCCACTACATTACTATCACATGCATCAGTAGGGATCAACCAATGAGTATTACGCAACGCCCACTGAAAAAGGATGTGGGTTTACGGTTTATACCGCGTAGAGCCTCCACTACACCATGGCCCCTTTGGGTTTACGGTTTATACCTGCGTAGAGCCATCCCACTACACCACTGGCCCTTTGGGTTTTACGGTTTTCTACCTGACGTTAGAGCCTCCACTACACCACTGGCCCTTTTGGGTTTTTCGGTTTTTTACCTGCGTAGACCCCCCTACACCACTGGCCCCTTTGGGGGTTTCGGTTTATTTCCGGTAAGCCCCCCACAACCCCCCTGGCCCTTTTGGGTTTTTTTTCGGTTTTACCTGCGGTTTGAAACCCCACTACACCACTGGCCCTTTGGGTTTACGGTTTATACCCGCGTAGGCCTCCCCTTTCACCACTGGCCCTTTTGGGGTTTTCGGTTTACCCCGCGTTTAGCCCCCCCACTACACCACGGCCCTTTTGGGGTTTTCGGTTTTTTTACCTGGGAGAGCCTCCCCTACACCACTGGCCTTTGGGTTTACAAAAAAATGAAATTCCCACATGGGTTTTTTGGTATTTCGGGTTTCTGTTCTTCAGAATCCCCAACCCGTTCCCCCTCTGAAGTCCAAGGGTTTACCACTAAGGCCCCATAGGTTTTACCCACTGAAAGGGCCCTTTGGTTCACCACTGTCACCACGGAAAAGGGCCCATAGGTTCACCACTGAAGGCCTTTAGGTTCACCACTGAAGGCCTTTAGGTTCACCACTGTCACCACTGAAGGCCTATAGGTTCACCACTGATCAAACAAGTCTATAATAGATAACGTTGTTAAGATATTAATGTATCAATGAAGGAGTGTATATATTTGGCCTGGATAAGCGGTTTTATGCACTGACTAAATGGAAGCTGATAATGATGAGTTTTCTACTCTGCTGGTTTCGGCTGATCTCGGGAGTCCTCACCGTCCGAGACCGAGTCAATTCAGAGTATAAATGTATCCGACACCGGTCCTCTGTAGCTCAGCTGGTAGAGCACGGCGCTTGTAACGCCAGGGTAGTGGGTTCGATCCCCGGGACCACCCATGAGTAAAAATGTATGCGAACATGACTGTAAGTCGCTTTGGATAAAAGCGTCTGCTAAATGGCATGTTATTATTATTATTATTAAGACCGAGACATTCAATATTTGGTCTCGAGACCCGACTCGCGTACTACAACACTGCCTAATAGTACTGTAGAGCTCTTTAGGATCGTCCTGCCCCCCTGGGGGTCCACCGCCCTGCAGCGCTCCAAACCAACACACCCCACTCAGCTTTAGGATGTTAGTGAAACGTTCATTATTGGTTTTGAGTGTGTTAGGCCAAGGCCAGAGTGACAACCAACAGTACAGCAGACCCCCAGGGCCAGGACTGAGCAGCCCAGCAGACCCCCCAGGGCCAGGACTGAGCAGTACAGCAGACCCCCCCCCCCCCCCGGGCCAGGACTGAGCAGTACAGCAGACCCCCAGGGCCAGGACTGAGCAGCCCAGCAGACCCCCAGGGCCAGGAGCAGTACAGCAGACCCCCAGGGCCAGGAGCAGTACAGCAGACCCCCAGGGCCAGGAGCAGTACAGCAGACCCCCAGGGCCAGGAGCAGTACAGCAGACCCCCAGGGCCAGGACTGAGCAGCCCAGCAGACCTCCAGGGCCAGGAGCAGTACAGCAGACCCCCAGGGCCAGGACTGAGCAGCCCAGCAGCTAGGGATTTCCTAAATAGGTATCTCCCTTGATGTGGGCGTGTTTTCAATACAGACTCCTTTAGTCGTCCAGTATCTGATATAAGGCCTCCAGACCTTATGAAAGATGCCCAGTAGACCCTTCATCCTGTAATAAATCTAATCTGGTGATACATAACTTGACATTTCTCCCATCCATTGTGACATTGTGGGAGGATAACCAACCTTCCAATTAATGGCAATGCATTTCCTAGCCGCTATAAATGCTTGATTACACAGTTTCTTCTGATAACAGTCTCCAGTATCAACATTTCCAAGCAAACAAAAAGCAGGGAGAAGGGAGAATCTGTAGACATGCTGAGATAAAAGTACATACTCTTTGCCAGAATTCCACCAGCCTTCACAAGACCATAAAATATGCAATTACTGTATATCCCCTTTTGTGTTTTACACCTCCAGCAGAGGAATTACATTTCTGAGTGCATGTAATTCAGTTTCACTGGCACATAGTACGTTCTATGGATGGTCTTAAACTATGTCTGAGATTATATGAACATGACTGGGCATTCAAACATATCTGTATCCATTCATGATCAACAATAGCTTCTACCAGGTCTTCCTCACATTTTTGTTTGACATGTTTTGTGTCATCACAATTATTTGAAAACTTATTAACTTATTTCCAATATCTTCTAAACTACCCACAATGCACTATTTCTCAACATCATATTGATCTAGTCTGTGCTACAGTTTGTATGCTAGCCCCTCTAACGAAAGGTTTAATTACTCGAACCTAAAAAAAATACTTGTTACTCATTGATAATTGGCGTCCACTTTGTCTTTTAAATAACGATTCTAAGCTAATAGCTCTGGTTTTGGATGCCGTTATAGATGAGTCCCGGTCAGGGTTGATGAGAAATAGACAAATCTCGAATAATGTCACACTGGTATTAAATATCATAGATTACTCCGATTTGGTCTCTGATGAGAGTTTTATTCTCTTTTGGGATTTTATAAAGCCTTCGATACTTCGATTTTACATTTTAGTCATTTTAGCAGACGCTCTTATCCAGAGCGACTTACAGTTAGTGAGTGCATACATTTTCATACTGCCCCCCCCCCCATGGGAAACGAACCCACAACCCTGGCGTTGCAAGCGCCATGCTCTACCAACTGAGCTACAGGGATAAAGTAGAACATTACTATTTTTCATGCCCTTAAAACATTTGTCTTTGGAGATTTATTTTGTAAATCTATTAATATTCTGTAAATGCAACATTTAAAGTTTTGATTTCACGAGCCTGAAATAATAAATTTTTCATTCGCACAACATTTTTGTTTATATCCCTGTCAGTGAGCATTTCTCCTTTGCCAAGATAATCCATCCACTTGACAGGTGTGGCAAATCAAGAAGCCGATTAAACAGTATGATCATTACACAGGTGCACCTTGTGCTGGGGGACAATAAAAGGCCACTTTAAAATGTGCAGTTTTGTCACATAACACAATGCCACAGATGTCTCAAGTTTTGAAGGAGTGTGCAATTGGCATGCTGACTGCAGGAATGTCCACCAGAGCTGTTACCAGAGAATCATCTTCAATTTAATACTCTGAACTCCCCAATCTCCTGCATGTCCCTCTGAACTCCCCAATCTCCTGCATGTCCCTCTGAACTCCCCAATCTCCTGCATGTTCTTCTGAACTCCCCAATCTCCTGCATGTCCCTCTGAACTCCCCAATCTCCTGCATGTCCCTCTGAACTCCCTAATCTCCTGCATGTCCCTCTGAACTCCCCAATCTCCTGCATGTCCCTCTGAACTCCCCAATCTCCTGCATGTCCCTCTGAACTCCCTAATCTCCTGCATGTCCCTCTGAACTCCCCAATCTCCTGCATGTCCCTCTGATCTCCCCTCACTATTCTCCTCCTTTTAGTCCAGTAACTTGACTTGGTTAACACACCTTTCACTTAAAGCACAAAGGTAAGGCTAGTCTGTCAAGGTGTCTGTCGGATAAACTATTTTTTAAAACAAAACCAGCATTGTAAAACGGCAGCAAATTTAACAATGCTCAGAAGTGGATTCAGTTGCATGGCAAGGTAGTTTTCCATGGTGTATTTGAGTCTTTCCATGTCATTAAACCGCCATAGAAAACGTAGATTGACCGGGGTTAGAGGAAGCAACAGATCTGGAGATGAAAATGACGAGGGTTTCAAGTTGATTTTTTGATTGGGTCCGAGGCGGCCGGAAACAAAAATGGTACCACCCTCCCGACCCAATGCTGAAATATGGAAGAGATACAACCAGGAGGGGGCACGGCCCAAACTAGTAACGGGCACAGCAAACTAACGCTCTTATTTAAATCAACACTGTTAAGGACAAGCATATTAATAATAATAATAATAATATGCCATTTAGCAGACGCTTTTATCCAAAGCGACTTACAGTCATGCGTGCATACATTTTTACGTATGGGTGGTCCCGGGGATCAAACCATGCTCTACCAATTGAGCTACAGAGGACCATTAAGGTTAGAATATTGTAAGAGAACAATCAAATTATTAATGTTGTAGAAAATTGTCTTTGTCCTCAGTCAAACACAAAGTACTTTCAGAGTTTTTTGTAGAATTAAGATAGACTTTATTACAATCAATATAGCTGAGGTGGTCTGCAGAGCATCTAACTTTCCACCTCTCAGCTCTCAGTTTATACAGTCAATTTACATACATTTTAGCTTAATCCCTCCCTCTTTGGTTCCTCCACCACTGTCTCCAGTTTTCACCTCTTGACCTGCTCCGCCCACTTCCTTAATGGCGGTATCTGACTTCCCTCCCTTCTAGTTCCGTGTCTGGAAACAATAGTGGTGGGACCAAGCCCTGTCATGCAAAAATAACAGAGCCATTTCCTGGCTCCGTTCTGACCCCCTAATTGATTCCCAAACCTATCAATGGATACTTAAAACATGGCAGGTCCATAATACATTTTCTCAAACATACACAAGCCTCCTCCATCTGTACCACCCAGTCCAAACGCCCCCCGTCATGCTGTGATTAACCAGGTTTAGTCTGAACTCTGTTCAACCCCTGGCTCTGTTCCAGGACTATGCCTAAGGAGAGAGGCGAAGGGCAGCAGTCTGGTTTCAGTCACTGATAAGGCAGGACAGCCGTGGATTAGAGAGGAGCGAGGAATTAGACCCGAAGACAGGTCAGATGAAAAGAGAAGTCGGAAGTTTACAGACACTTACAGGTGGGAGTCATTAAAACTCGTTGAGGTATGAAGAGAGATGTCTATATTATACTGGGTATATTTACTACTGTACTCTACCTGTATGTACTGGTATCTCAAACGGCATCCTATCCCCATAGAGCTCTGGTCAAAAGTAGTGCACTATATAGGGAACAGGGAGCCATTTGAGACACACTTTATGTGTGTGTGTGTGTGTGTGTGTGTGTGTGTGTGTGTGTGTGTGTGTGTGTGTGTGTATATATGTACAGTTGAAGTCGGAAGTTTACATACACTTAGGTTGGAGTCAATAAAACTCGTTTTTCAACCACTCCACAAATGTCTTGTTAACAAACTATAGTTTTGGCAAGTCGGTTAGGATATCTACTTTGTGCATGACACAAGTAATTTTTCCAACAATTGTTTACAGACAGATTATTTGACTTATAATTCACTGTATCACAATTCCAGTGGGTCAGAAGTTTACATACACTAAGTTGACTGTGCCTTTAAACAGCTTGGAAAATTCCAGAAAATGATGTTGTGGCTTTAGAAGCTTCTGATAGGCTATTTGACATAATTTGAGTCAATTGGAGGTGTACCTGTGGATGTATTTCAAGGCCTACCTTCAAACTCAGTGCCTCTTTGCTTGACATCATGGGAAAATCAAAAGAAATCAGCCAAGACCTCAGAAAAAAAATGGTAGACCTCCACAAGTCTGGTTCATCCTTGGGAGCAATTTCCAAACGCCTGAAGGTACCACGTTCATCTGTACAAACAATAGTACGCAAGTATAAACACCATGGGACCACGCAGCCGTCATACCACTCAGGAAGGAGACGCATTCTGTCTCTTAGAGATGAACATACTTTGGTGCAAAAAGTGCAAATCAATCCCAGAACAACAGCAAAGGACCTTGTGAAGATGCTGGAGGAAACAGGTACAAAAGTATCTATATCCACAGTAAAATGAGTCCTATATCGACATAACCTGAAAGGCCGCTCAGCAAGGAAGAAGCCACTGCTCCAAAACCGCCATAAAAAAGCCAGACTACGGTTTGCAACTGCACATGGGGACAAAGATCGTACTTTTTGGAGAAATGTCCTCTGGTCTGATGAAACAAAAATAGAACTGTTTTGGAGGAAAAAGGGGGTCTTGCGAGCCGAAGAACACCATCCCAACCGTGAAGCACGGGGGTGGCAGCATCATGCTGTGGTGGTGCTTTGCTGCAGGTGTCATGAGCACTCTCTCTCCCTGGTAGCAACATTAATTGCATTCAATTCTCTGCCACTCTGCTCACTCTCTCCCTACTCTGCCTAACGAGCTCCACCTGGCTCCGCCCTGCTCTGCTCTTGTTACCTGGCCAGCTGCACTGCATTTCCCACTCACCATCCTCACCTTGCCTCACTCTGTTCTAATTACTCTGCCAGCTGAACTGCATTTCCCCCACTAACCTCTCCCAGTATATCAAGCCCTGTTTTTCAGCCAAGCCCTGTCAGACGTCTTCAAACCCGGACCAGTAACCTGCCTGTCTGCGCTCTGACTCCTGTTTGTGATACCGATCCTTTCTTGACTGCCTCCTTGTTCTACTGCCCCCGTCTATCCCGACCTGCCTTCTGGACCTCGACTACTCTCCGATCTTCAGCCCCTCCGGTCTCCGACCACCAGATGAGCGTGCCCAGACGCTTCACCACCCTCAGCCCGATACGCCGCTCCATCACTGGGGAACACACACACTAAGCACTTGGACTGGACACCCCCCGGACATTTGGTGACCCCCGGGAGCACAGGTACCCACAGGACCCTGAAAAAACCCCAGAGCCCCAAGCACCCCTGGAACCCCTGACACCCCTGGCACTCCTCTTCCCGCCTGAAACCTTCAATAAAGAACTCTGAATTGAACTTGCGCTCTTGGGGTCCTCTTCTGTCCGTGACAGAACGATCTGACCATCATGGACCCAGCGCACTCCCTGACCACGATGGAAGAAGGGCCAGAAGTTTCCTTTAAAAGCGACGGGAAGCTCTGAGGGAAAACTTTAAAAGGATGGCTGGGGGACATCGTTCCCTTCTCCAGCTATTCAACCAGCAAAAAATTCCAAAAAAAAACCCCCCCCCCCCCAAATTTTCCCCCCCCCCCCCCCCCCCCCTTTTCCCCCCTTTTCCCCCCCTTTTTTTTTCCCCCCCCCCAATTCCCCGGGGGCCCCCCCCAGGCCCCCCCCCCAAAAAAATTAACCCCCCTTTTAAAAAGGGGAACCCGGAAGTTTTTTGGGGCCCCCCCCCTTTGGTTTTGGGGGTTTCCAACCCCCGGGGGGTTTTTTTTAACCCGGGGGGGCCGGTTGGGGGGGGAAAAAACCCCCCCCGGTTTTGGGGCCCCCGGGGGGGAAAAAAAGGCCCAAAAAAAATTTTTTTCCCCCCCGGGGGGGGGAAAAATTTCCCCCCCCCCGGCCGGGAAACTTCCTTTTCCCCCAAATTTAACCCCCCCTTGGGGGTTTTTTAAAAAAAGGGCCTTTTCCGCCCCCCCCCCTTTTTTTAAAATTTTTAACCCCCCCAACCCGGGGGGGGGGCCCCCCCCCCCCCCCCGGGGGGGTAAACCCCCCCCCTTAAACCCCCGGGGGCCAAACCGGAGTTTTTTCCCCCCCCCCCCCGGGGGGGGGTCCCCCTTCCCCCCCCCTTTTTGGGGGTTTTTTTCCCCCCCCCCCAAACCCCCCCTTTTGGGGTTTTTTGGGGGGGGGGGGAAAATTTCCCCCCCCCCAAAAAACCAAGCTCACCCCGGGGGGGAAAAAAAATTTTTCCCCTTTGGGGGGAAAAAAAAAAATTTTTTTTTTTAAAAAACCCAAAAAACCCCCCCAAAAAAACCCCCCTTTTTAAAAACCCCTTTCCCCCCCTTTACAAAACCCCCCCCAAAAAACCCCCGGGCCCCCTTTTGCACTTTCCCCCCCCCCCTTTTTTTTGGGGGGGCCCCCCCAACCCCCCCTTTTAAAAAAAAATTGGGAAAATTTTTTTGGGGGGCCCGGGGGGGCCCCCAAAAAGGCCGGGGGGGGCCCCCGGGGTTAAAGGGCCCCCTTTTTGGGGGGGGAAAAAATTTCCCTTTAAGGGGGGGGGCCCCCCCCCCGGGGGGGTTTGGGGGGGGGGGAAAAAAACCCCAAACCCTTTTTCCGAAAAAAAAAGGGGGCCCTGGGAAAATTGGTTTTTTTGGGCCCTAAACCCCCCCCAAAAAGGGGGGCCTTTTTGGGGAAAAAAAGGGGGGGTTTTCCCCCCAAAACCCCCCCAAAAAATTTAAAACCCCAAAAACCCCCCTTTCCCCTTTTCCCGGGGGGGAAAAAAAGGGGGGGGGGTTTTTTTGGGGGGGGGAAAAAAAACCCCCCCCCAAACCGGGGTTTTTTCCAAAACCCCCCCTTTCCCCCGCCCCCCTTTTTTCCAAATTATTTTGGGGGCAAAATTTTTTTTTTTCCCCCCCCCTTTTTTTTTAAAATTTTTGGCCCCGGTTTTCCCGGGGGGTGCCCGGGGGCCCCCTTTTTTTAAAAAGGGAAAGGGGGGGTTCCCCAAAAAACCCCTTTTTTCCGGGGAGGGGGGGGGGGGTTTCCCCCCAAAATTTTTAAACCCCCTTTTTTTTTTAAAAAAAACCCCTTTTAAAAAAATTTAAAAATTTTTGGGGGGGGGCCCCCCCCCCCAGGCCCCAAAAAAAAAACCCGGGGGAAATTTTGGGGGCCCCCCCCCCTTTTTTTTTTTTTTATTCCCGTTTTTGGGGGGGGGGGTTTTTTTCACGGGGGGGGTTTTTCCCAAAAAAAGGGGGGGAAATTTTTTCCCCCCCCACCCCGGCCCCCCCCCGGGGGAAAAACCCCCGGTTTGGGGGGGAAAAAATTGGGGGGGGGGTTTAAAAAACCCTTTTTTGGGCCCCGGGGCCGGGGGAAAAAAAGGGGGGGCCCCCCCCCGGGGGTTTTTTTTTCCCTTTTCCCCCCCCGGGGCCCCCAAAACCCAAAAAAATTCCCCTTTTTTAAATTTTGGGGAAAAAATTAAGCCCCCCCCCCGGGGGGGCCCCCCAAAAGGGGGGAAAGGAAAAAGGCGGGGGGGGAAATTTAAGAAAAACCCCCCCCCCTTTTTTCCCCCCCCCCGGGGGGGGGGGGGGGGGTTTCCCCGAAAGGGGGGGCCCCCCCCCCCCAAAAGGTTTTTTTGGGGGGGGGGAAAAATTCCCAAACCTTTTTCCCCCCCCCCCCCAAAAAAAAAAAATTTTTGGGGCCCCCCCCCTTTTTGGGGGTTTTCCCCCCTTTTTTTTTTGGGCCCCCCGGGGGCCCCCCCCAAAAAATTTTTAACCCGGGGGGAAAACCCCCTTTTCCCCCCAAAATTTTGGGCCTTTAAAAGGGGGGTTTTTTTTTTTCCCCCCCCCAAAAAAAGGGGGGGGGGAAAATTTGGGGGGTTTAAAAGGGGGGAAAAAGGGGGGGGGGCCCTTTCCCGGGTTTAAAAAAAGGGGGGGGCCCCCCCCCCCCCCCCTTTTTTTTTCCCCCAAATTTTAACCAAGGGGGGGAAAACCTTGGGGGGGGCCCCCCCCCCGGGGGCGAAAAGGGGGGGTTTTTTTTTTTTAACCCTTTTTGGGGGAAAAGGGGGGGGGTTTTTTTGGGGGTTTTTTTTTTGGGGGTTTTTTTTTCCCCGGGGCCCCTTTTTCCCCCCCCCAAACCCCCCCCCGGGGTTCCCGGGGGCCCCCCCTTTTCCCCCAAACCCCCCCCCGGTTTGGGGGGCCCCCGGGGGGGGGGGGGGGCCCCGGTTTAAAAGGGGAAAGGCCCCGGGGGGAAACCCCCCCCCAAAAAAAAAAAAGGGGAAAAAAGGGGGGTTTTTGGGGGGGGGCCCCCCGGGGGGCCCCAAAATTTTTTTTAAATTTTTTTTTTTTGGGGGCCCCCCAAAGGGGGGTTTTTTCCCCCCCTTTTTTTCCCCCCCCCTTTTTTCCCCCCCCCCCTTAAATTTTGGTTGGGGGGGGCCCCCCCAAAAAAATTTTGGCCTTTTCCCCCCCGGGGGGGGGGGGGGGGGTTTTTTTTCGGGGGGCCCCCAAAAAAGGGCCCCCGGGGGGGCCCCAAAAAGGCCCCCAAAAAAACCCCCCCCCCAAAAAACCCCCCCTTTGGGGGGGCCCCCCCCCCCAAAAAAAACCCCAACCCCCCCCCAAAAAAACCCCCCCTTTTTTGGGTTTTCCCCAAAAATTGGGGGGGGGGGAGGGTTTCCCCGGACCCCGGGGACCCCCCGGGGGGGGGCCCCCCCCCCGGGGGTTTTTTGGGGGGGGGCCCCTTTTGGGGGGGGGTTTTTTTTTCCCAAATTTTAAAAAAAAAAAGGGGGGGGGGGAAAAATCCCCTCGGGGCCCCCCCCCCCTTTTTGGGGGTTTTTCTTTTTTCCCCCCCCCCCTTTTCCCCCGGGGAAACCCCGCCCCCTTTTTTTTTTCCCGGGCCCCCCCTTTTTAAAATTTTTTTTTTAAACCCCCCCTAAATCCTCTGGCTACCCTTTTTTTCCCCCCCTTTTTTTTTTTTTCCCCCCCCCCCCCTTTTCCCCCCGGCCCCCCCAAACCCCCCGGTTTTGGGGGGGGGGGGGCCCCCCCCCCCCCTTTTTCGCCCCCCCTGGGGGAAAAAAAAATTTTGGGGGGGCCCCACCCCCCCCTTTTTCCCCCCTTTTTTTTAAACCCCCCCCCCGGGCCCCCCGGGGGGGGGGCCCAAAAAGGGAAAAAAATTTAAAACCCGGGAAAAACCCCGGACCCGGGCCCCCCCCCCCCCCTTTTTTTTCCCCCGGGGTTTTAAAAAATTTTTTTTTCCCCCCCCCCCCGCGCTCTTGGGGGGTTTTGGGGGGGAAAGGGGGGGTTTTTTAAAAAAGGGGCTTGGGGGGGAAAAAGGGGGAAATTTTTAAAAAAAGGGGGGGGTTTTAAATTTTTTTCCAAAGGCCGGGGCCCCCCCGGGGGGGGGGGGCCCCGGGCCGGGGGGGCCCCCAAACCCCCCCAAAAAAAAGGGTTTTTCCGGCCCCGAATTTTTTTTTTAAAAAGGGGGGGGAAAAATTAAAGGGGTTTTTTTTTGGGGGAAAAAACTGGAAAAGGGGTTTTTTTTTAAAAAAAAAGGGGGGTTTTTTTTTTGGGGCCCCCTTTTTTTGGGGGGGGGGGCCCCCCCCCCCTTCCCCGGGCCCCAAAAAATTTTTTTAAAATTTTTCCCCCCCCCCGGGTTTTTTAAAAAATTTTTTTTCCCCCCTTTTTTTGAAAAAACCCCCCCCCCCCTTTTTTCATGAACCAAAAAATTTTTTTTCCCCCGGGGGGGGAAAAAAAAAAGGCCCTTTAAAAAAACCCCCCCTTTTTTTCCCCCATTTTCGGGTTAAAAAGGGGAAAAAAAAAACCCTTTTTCCCCCTTTTTAAAAAAAAAATTTTTTCCCCCGGGGGGGGAAAGCCCCCAAAAAAAATTTTGGGGGGGGGGTTTTTTGGGGGCCCCCGTTGAAAAAAATTTTTCCCTTTTTTTTTGGGGGGGAAGGAAAAAAAAAAAGGGGTGGGACCAAAGGGGTTTTCCCCCCAAAAAAAAAAAACCCTGGGTTTTAAAAAATTTTTAAAAAAAAAAATCCCCAAAAATTTTACCCAAAAGGAAAAAATTTTTTGGGGGGGGGGAGGAAACCCAGGGGGGGAAAAAATTCCCGGGGAAAAAAAATTTTTTTCCCCAAAACAGAAAAGGGGTTGGGGAAAATTTTTAAAAAAAATTTTGGGGGGCCCCCAATTTTGGGGGGAAAAACCCCCTTTTTTAAAAGGGGGGGCCCCGGGGGGCCCCCCCTTTAAAAATTTAAACCCCGGGGGTTTTTTTTAAAAAAAAAGGTTGGGAAAAAAATTTTCCCCTTTTTTGGGGGGGGAAAAAATTTTTTAAAAAAATTTTTTTTGGAAGGGGGAAATTTTGGAAAGTGGTTTGGGGGTTTTTCCAGCTTTAGTCAAAAAGAATATCCCCTTCGCCCTTGTGATTTTCTCATGCCGACAAATATGACAACTTTCAAGGACAGCGAAAAGAAGAGAGAAGGTGAATGAACTGTTGGCGGTTCTGAAGAAACAGCAGTCTGTGTTTACTCACAGCCGAGACATCAGTGACGCTGCAGTGAAAGCTAGCTACCTCATTGCTAATGAAATCGCAGTGGCTTCAAACCATTTAGTGAGGGTGAATTTGTAAAAACATGCATGATGAAGGCAGCGGAGATTGTGTGCCCTGAAAAGCGCAGGCTTTTGCAAATATCAGCCTGACAAGAACACAGTTGCAGACAGGATTTCCGATTTCAGTGGATTTGGACAGCCAGTTGAAGCAAAAAGTAAGTCATTTATTGCGTTTTCGGTTGCAATTGATGAAAGCACGGACATTACAGATGTTGCACAAACTGGCCATTCATTCCGCAGAATGGATGCAGGACCTTGCATTTACGGTGGATGTTACGGAGTACCTGAATAACTTGAACAAACAGCTGCAAGGGCGCAACAAAGTTGTCACGCAGTATTATGACAGCATACGTTCTTTCAAGTTGAAGCTGTCATTGTGGGAGACGCAACTCGCAGGTGGTGATGCAGCTCACTTCCCCTGTCTGAAAATGTGTGCGCGACCCAAACATGTGGCAGACATGATGCGGTTCAAAGATAAAAAACGGGACTGTTACGGGAGTTTGAGCAACGCTTTCAGATTTTGGTGAACGGGAGAAAGACTTCAACGTTTTTTGCTTGGCATTCACCGTGAATCCTCCTGATCTGCCCGTCAGCATCCAACTTGAAATAATAGACTTGCAGTGTGACTCGGATTTGAAGGGAAAATTTGCCGCAGATGGCTTGGACAATTTTATCAGAATCTCTTGCCAGGTTACCCCAACTTGACAGCCCTTGCTGCAAAATTGTTGTGCATGTTTGGAACCACATATCTTTGTGAGCAAGTTTTCTCTGTAATGAGGCATATATAAAAACAAAGCTGCGCTCAAGGCTCACGCACAAGCACTTGAATCACATCCTGAAGTTGGCTGCCACTCAGGATGTGACGCTGATATTGATGCGCTGGTGAAAGCTAAAAGATGCCAGGTATCAGGAGTCAAATAAAATAAACTATGCAACCCCCACTTAAAGTGCTGCATGAGACACCTGATTAGTTTGTGATCTGGATATACTTCTGTGAATCACTGAGGATTGTGTGTTGTGTGTTCTTTGTCCTCAGAATCTTCAAATAACTTTAGGTGTTTATGATTAATAGTGATTGGGGTGCTTGTACTTTTGGACACACTTCCTCAGGCTCCAGCTTTATGTTTTATGGTTTTATCGTATTTTAAAAAAAAGAAAAAAACTGAAGTTTTTGGTTTTTTTTTTTTTAAGGGTTAAATTTTAAAAAATAAACCCTGATTACCGGCCCGGCCCCCCCAAAAAGGGGAAAAAAAAGAATTTTTTTTTTCCCCCTTTTTTTTTGGGCCCCCGAGCTAAAAAAGGTTTACACCCCGGGTATAGGGAAAATTTGTGGGCAGAACGAAAAAGTGTGTGGGCAAAGGGGGCCCTACCCAAAAGACTCAGTTACACCCCGCTTGTCAGGGGAATGGGCCAAAAAATTACCCAAATTTTTTGGGGGAAGCTTGGGGGAAACCCCAAAAAGTTTGGGCCCAATTTTAAAAAAAATTTAAAGGCAAGTACCAAAAACTAATTGGGGTGTATTAAAAATTCCCGGGGCCCCCTGGGAAGTGATGAAAGAAATAAAAGGAAATTTTCCCTTCTCTTATTTTTTTTGACCCTTTTAAATTCTTTTAAAATTAAAAATGGTGGTCCTAAAGGGCCTAAGGCCCGGGAAAATTTTTTTAGGAATTAATGTCAGGAATTGGGGAAATTTGGTTTAAAAGTTTTGGCTAAGGTGTATGTAAAAACCCACTTAAATGGATACCGGCAGGGCAGTAAAATTTCCCCAAAGGGGGAGGAAAAACCCTTTAAATTTTTGCTAGAACAGAGATACCAAAGTTTAACCTGGCTCCGTGGTTTGGGCCCGTTTTGATTAAATATGGTTTTAAAACTGTAGTCTGAGTCTGAAGAGATGTAAAACTTTTTGGTCCCAAAGAATAATCCCATCTTACCCATCTGGGGCTTATTTGGGCCCCCCTTACAAAGGATATAGTGGGTAAGATAGGGAAAACAGGGAAAGTGTGAAACATAAAAAAAACCCTGTTTTTAATAAAGCCAAAGGTTTAACTTTCAAAAACATTACCCAAATTTCCCAAAAGGAACCAAAATAAATGTTTCTACTCAAAATAAAAATAAGTGTCAGTATCCAAACACATAAAAAATACCCCCAAAAAAATAAAGAGCTCTTTTCAACCTAAAATTATTTAAGGGGCAGTTTTCTTGCAAATTTTATAAGCAAAAACATGGGAAAAAAATGGAATTTCTAAATTATTTATCAAATTAATTTTTTAATGTTTACAAAGGGTAGTAAGCTTGCTCTCCATTTCGGACACCTTCCCCAACAACCGACTTTGAAAATTTAAACAGAACCGTTTTCTTCTCTAACAAAGACTTAGAATTAAGAAAAACCTGTTTACTTCCCCCAAAAACCGACTTTGAATCTAAGCAGAACCTGTTTATTCCCTAAAAAACGGACTGTAATCAAGCAGGGAAACCCGTTTTCTTCCCTAACAACCGACTTCTGAATTAAGCCGAACATGTTTACTTCCCCCAACAACGACTTTTTGAACTAAGCCGAAAACCGTTTACTTCCCCAACAACAGAATTTTTAATCTAAGCCCGAAATGTTTTTTCCCCCAAAAAACCGACTTCTGAAATTTAAACAGAACCGTTTAGGGGATTAAAAGGGGGATGTCCCTGGACACTCTTAAAACCGGGGAAAACCCCTTTTTAACATAAATCCCACTTTTATAGGGAAGACAGGGAGAGGGGTTTTGTTATCTTTTTTAGGATTTTCCCGGTTTTTCCCAGGGGGGTCCCCCATATGGGACTCCCCGTTTCCCAAAACCCCAAAACCCCTTTAAAAAAGTTACCCCAACCCAGTTTTTTTAAACCCAATGCTTCATCTATGTTTGCTTTTTACCCCCTTTTTTTGAAAATTCTAGAGCATTATCACCACAAAAAAATAAAAGGAACAGGGGGTTAAGTCGGGGGGGATGAAAAATCTCCAAGTCCCGGGTTTTTCCCAAAATGTTGCTGGTCCTTGTAGTCTGACAAGGCCCCCCTTTTTCCCCCTTTCCCCCACCCTATCAAAAACATTCGGGTTTCCCTTTAAAGGGGAGTCAAGTGGCCTCCTTTTTACGTTGTTCCCATAGAAATTGAAATGTTTCCCGGTTTTTCCCCCGGGAAGGGGGTCACCCCCTGTAAAATCATGTCCCTTGGGTTGGGCCTTATGGTCGTTCTCCTCACAGGGCATTTGGGTTTTACGTGGTTCTGAAACAAATGGGTTTTCCGCAATAGAAAAAAACAGCAAAAAAACTATTCCCCTTACCCACAGTGCTTGGGTTAGTATCATTTTCCTTATAAATGAAAAATTGGGGTCCCCCTTTTCCAAAAGTAAGAAAACCGCCCAAACCCAGGCACAAAGTGTCCTGCCCCGCTTTTTTCTTGACTTCCCCGTCTCAAACCTTTAAGCTTTACATTGCTTAAGAGAATATTCCTCCTGGGGCCGTATTTTCTTGGGCTTCCTGTCCAAACCTTTTTAAACTTGTCAGCTCAGAGAATATTCCATCTAGGGGGGGGTTATCTTGGGCTTCCTGTCCAATCCCTTTTGGGTTGATCATTGCCTAGAGAATATTTCTACGGGGGGGATTTTTTTTTGACTTCCCCGTCTCCAAACCTTTTAAACTTTATCATTTCCTCAGAGGGGAAAAAAAATTCCTCCTGGGGAGGTATTATCTTGATTCCCTGTCTAAATTTTTTGAGCTGCTTGCCAAAAAATTTTCCCCCGGGGGAGGTATTTTTTGACTTCCGTCTCAACCTTTTAAAAATTTGATCTTCCCTCGGGGAAAATTTGCCCCGGGGGAGGATTACTGATTCCTTTTTTCAATCCTTTAAGTTTGATCTTGCCTCGGGAATATTCCCTTGGGGGCAGTTTTATTGGGCAAAAAGTTCGCCTCTTCCAAACATAACAAGACCCGCCTTTTTTGCTAGGAGCCAATCCAGAGCCTGTTTTTCTACCAGACACCTCTTGTTGCCTGTATTGTTTCCCGGGTTTTGAAAATCTGATGAACCCGGTTTTAAAGGGGCTAGCTAGTTGGGGTGCGAACTAGTGGGTTTTTAAAGGTGACGCACCCCCTCTGAGACCTTGAAGTTTTTTTCCCCTTCTCTGCAAGGGCCGCGGCCTTTTGTGGGCGAGGGGGAACGGTGTTCGAGGGGGGGACTTTTGTCGAGGGGAGGTCCCGGTTCCCCAGGTTGGGGCGAGGAGGGGACCGAAGCAACAGGGAAAAGGGAACAATTAAAAACTTTACAACAACAGAGTTCAAAAATTATTGACTCGTGTAATTTTGAATCAATTTTTTTGGATAACTCTTAAAAAATCATAATTTTTGAACCTTTTTGGTTGTATTTATTTTTTGTTCCTTCCATTTTTTATTAAGATTATCAAAGAAAAATTTGATTAAAATCCTATTTTTCTCCCCCCTCGTTTTACTTAAATTTGGGAATTCCTCTATTTAGCACCTTTGTCGTTGGGGTCAGTTCATAGGGGGGGTGGCGGGTGCTTGGGGGTAAGCTTTTGTGCCAGTAAACCAAAAGGTCGCTGGTTTTTAATCCCCGACCGATGGGTAAAAAATTGTCGATGTCCCCAAGCGGCATTTAACCCAAATTTTCTGGATAAAAAGGTCGGAAAAATATCTTTTTGTATTTGTAATAAAAATTAAGGCCTTCCAGAAAAATTTTTAAAACGTTTTGTATCAGCTGAAGCTGTACTCCAATCCTTTTTCTTTTGGGCCCATAACGCCTTAGTGCCCCGAAGCCCAGAAGAAATTCTCGGGCCCCCCGCGATCCCAAAGGAACGATCATGGTGTTTCCCAGGTCTGTTTTCCGCTCCTTCCGGGAACATTCCCCAGTACTTGACCGGGGGCCTGACCATTTTTTTTGAGGGGTCGCTTTCCCAAAAAGCATCGTATTAGGGCCATGTTTTTTCACTTTTCCCCTTAATCCCCCAAAAGGAATAACCCGATTTTTTTGTTGAAACACCAAATTTCCCTCATAGTCTATTGATATTTTTGGTGCTTCCTTTTCGGTTTCTATTCTAACGTCTAATCGCTTACATTCCCTCCCCTTTTTGGGGTTGTTTTAAAAATTGTTTCAAATTTGGGTTTTCCAAAAATTATGACAAACATTTGGGGGGCAATACGGTTTTTTCCGGTCCCAGAGGGAAAAAGTTGTGTTTTAAAAGTAGCCCGTCCTGGTAGCTGGGGGTTGGTACTACTTTTAATTATTTAAAAAGGGACGAAGTCGATTAGCGTTTTTTTTCATTAGTGTAGATAGGGGGGCCCGTCATACCATATTTAAGTGGATTGTGCCCGTCTATACCAGTCTTGTAATGAGATATTGCCGTTATACCAGTATTTTAAGTATTATTGTCCCCGTCTTTACCATCTTTGAATGTAGTATTTTGTGCCCTCATACCAGTCTTTGTAATGTAGTAATTGTCCCGTCTTACCATCATTGTAATGTAGTATTTGTCCCCGTCATACCGTCATTGTAATGTAGTATAGCCCCCTTTTACCACATTGTATGTAATATTGGGCCCGTTATACCATCATTGTGTAGTATATTGGCCCACCCTATACCATATTTTTTAGCTCCTTTCCTTCTTTTCCTTTGCTGGGGGCTCAAATGTAAGGGTTTAGGGAACTTTCCAAGGAAAAACTACTTCGGCAACACCCCCCCCGGGAAAAAGTTTTGAGTATACATCAAATGTTTATCTAAGTTTTGGTGTTTTTTATGTCTTGATCCACCTGTCGTTCCTTTTTTTTCCTGAGGTCCATTTCCCAGATCACCTGTTTTCCTTTATTATCCGAGGTCACGTTCCCCATGACCCACCTGTACCCTTTTTATTATCCGGGTCACAGTTACCTATCCCCCTTCCCTTTTTTTTTATCTAGGTCACAGTTCCCATGATCCACCGTCGTTCCTTTTATTATCTGGGTCAAGTTACCCTGATCCATGCTTTCCTTTTTTTTACCCTGAGTCAAGTTACCATACCCACCGTGTTCCTTTTATTTCTGAGGTCACAGTTCCCCAACCCACCTGCTTTCCTTTTTTTCCTGAGGTCCAGTTACCCATGATCCCCTTCGTTCCTTTTTATCCGAGGTCACAGTTCCCCATGATCCACCGTGTTCTTTTATTATCCTGAGGTCCAGTTACCCATGATCCACTCCCCTTTCCCTTTATTATCTGAGGTCACGTTACCCAACGCAATTTCCCCTAATCCTTGTGCTGGCCCCCTCCAACCAATAATCATTGCCCCTCGTTCTTTAATAGTGACCCCCTTTCTGTACTTCAGTGGGGTTTTCCCTGCTTGGCAAAAATTTCCCTTCCAACCCTGTTGTTTTTTCTCGTTTTTTTCTTGTGCCTTTACTTTTGTGTATGCCATTTTTCCCTTTACTCAACGTTCGGGTTTTCCCAAATTCTGTTGGGGGGACTAGCAAGGGTAGAGAAACAATGGGGGGAAATCTGGGGGTTTTGGTGGTCTTTTTGGGATCTTGGGGGTTTTTGGGGAGGATCTTGAGGTTTTTGGTCTGGGTTTTTTTGGGGATCTTGGGGTTGTGGGATTGGAGGTCTTGTGGATTGGAGATCTTCCCCCCCCCGGGGGGAATCACCAAAAGTACTTACAGTAGCTTCCCATTGCCACCCTCCCCTTTCCCTGATTTGGCCCTCCATATTTCCGCACCCCTCAGCCCCTCATCTTAGGTCCCCATTTTTTTGGTCCTCGGGGAGGGGATTAAATGATACCAGGCGACTCCCCTTTCCGTACCCCGTCGGTGCAGCCGGGTGACAGTAGGCTCTTTGGCTGGGACCTTCTTCCGTAAATGGGGCTGGGATCGGCGAGTCCTTAATCCATCGACTGGTCGGGGAGAGTGCCCTTCTGCACCACCAATAGGAAGGGGAGTAAACTATTTGCAAAGACACACAACAAGACGACACAAAAGAAAAAAAAGACAACAAGGGTGGGGCCATCTTCCTTTCGGGGGGGGGAACCCTCCTACAGGGGGACACGGACCCGGATTGTCGCTGCTATTTTCCCCCTCATGGGGTACCCCGCAACATGGTGCGGGGGGGCCCCCCACCTAGGATCTTTCACCTTTTCTCGATCTTTTACCACACAAAGTCTCCAGGGCGAACAATCTCAGATTCTCCCCCGGTGGGAAAGGGGCCCCTTCCCCCAGAGAAGAGAGTCTTAAAACATTTTTAAGGGACACAGTAGCTACTGTCCAGTCTTTACAGCGGGAGAACCCCGAGTTTTAGGAAGCCACATTATTGCAGCGTCCACTAGTTTCAGAAAAGGTCCCTTTTTGTTTTTGTCTCTGGCCAAAAAATCTTTTTGCACTAAAAAAATTCCATTAACTAAACACTTTAAATTATACTGTTATCAATAAAATTTTGATATTTCCCAAAAACCCCCAGGGGACCGAAATTCCCCCCTTTGGCACATGACTAACTCTTTTATTCACCAGCACCCAAAACAAAACAAAAACATTGCCTGGAAAAAAAAAATAACCAAAAAAATTGAATGACAACCTTTGTAAGCTTAATTTAAATTTGCACACCATAAGGAAATTTTAAAGGGAAAATAGTCAAACTGATGGGAAAAAAGTGCTGCCCAAAAGAAAAATGGCTAAAGAAATTTAAAAGTTTTTAATTGTAAAGGTAGATGTAGGTGTCACGAGCGTCTTAAAAAAGGAGTAGCCCAAATACCAGGGTTGAGCGAACAGACTTTTTTATTAAAGCCTAACACAAAAAACCAAAAAACAAATGACGTACGTAAGCCCACAGTGACAAATGTACGGGAAACAAAAAACCACAAACCCCCGGTGAAAACCACATTAAAAATATGGCCCCCAAATCCAGAAAAACGGCCACAGCTGACATCGTTACCTCCGTTGGGAGAAATTTTGAAAAACAAAAAACCAAAACCAATAAAAACCCCAAACCCAAAAAACCCAAAACGAAACGAACAACCCCCCGGCTCAAAAACAAAGCCCGGAGCCAGAGCGGACGTACCCCCCCCAAGGGCAGGACTGGGGGCCGCCCTAAAAAACCCCAAACGGGGAGGGTGGGTGGGCATTATCCGGAGGGGCTCCGGCCCCGGCTAACACCACCCTTCTTAAAACCCCCCCGTGCGCCCCGGGTCCGTTTGACCCAGCGGGGTGGGATCGGGGACTGACGCGCGCACCCCTGGTTGGCGGGAGGGCGGGAACGGACCGGACCTGGCGCCGATACGCCCCCTAGGCTTGATGCGTGGGCCGGAACGGGCCTCACCAGGCTGACGATCGCTCCGGCTTGGTCGGTGCAGGAGGGATTGGATCAGGTAGGGCCCCCCCTTGGGCTTGGTGCGAGTAGCGGGGACGAGCGAACCGGCTGCGATCGAAACCTTGGCTGGGGGTAGCAGGAAGGTGGCCCAGGCCGAGCTGTACCCCGGGTTTGGTGGAGTGCGGAACGGGCTGACCGGGCTGACACTCGCCCCCTTTGGTTTGGGTGCGATAGCGGGAAGGGGTGGACCAGGGAGACTCGCCCCTTGGTTTGGGGCGATAGCAGGAAGGGGCGGGACCGGGCGACTCGCCCCCTAGCTGGGCAGGGGCGGAAAAGGGCCCGGTGGGCTGGCGACGAAACCCCGTAGGCTTTGTGCTGGAGCAGGGAAAGGCCCGGGGGGCTGGTGACGCAAAACGTAGGCTTTGTCGTGGAGCAGAACAGGCCGGGGGGGTGGGACGCACACCGTGGGCCCTTTGCGTGGAGCAGGAAAGGCCGGGTCGGGCGGGGACGCACCGGGTTTTTTGGGTGGAGCGGGAAAATGGGCCGGGCCGGTGGCGAGCACCCCGTAGGTTTGTGCTGGAGCAGGAACAGGCCGGGCTGGGCTGGCGAGCACACCGAGGCTTTTGGGGGGGCGGGAAAAGGGGGGCTGGGGGGCGACCCAACCGTAGGCTTTGTGCGGGGAGGGAACGGGCCGGGTGGGCGGCGTCGCACCCCGTAGGTTTTGTGCGGGAGCAAAAAGGGCCCGGGCGGGTGGCGACGCCCCCCCGTGGCTTTGTGCGGGAGCGGAAAACAGGGGGGGTGGGTGACGACGCACCCGTGGCTTGAGCGGAGGCGGGAAAAAGGCCCGGAAGGGTGGGACCACACCGTGGTTTACGAGAGGGGAAACCGGCCCGGGCGGGCGGGGCGACGCCACCACACTTAGTGGGGAAAAGCGGGAACGACCCGGGCCGGGTTTGGCGAGGCACCGACATTATTGGGGGAAAACAGGAACGAGCCGGAGGGACTGGTGACGCAAAACCTTGCTTGGTGGGGGAGGGGGACGGGGTTTTTCCTCATAACCCCCCGCTCCCTCGGGCCTACCGAGTTCCCTCGCCGTGCCTCGTTTCTCCCCCTTTCCCTAATGCCCTAATAGTCCACCCTTGCCAATTAACCCGCCCCTCTTGCCCAGGCCCCCTAACCCGGGGGCCCCCTCCCCAAATGCCTTGGCAGCCTCCGCTGCCCAGTCCCCCGGGGGTTTTTCCCCCCCCCAAAAAATTTTGGGGGTTGCCTCCGACCCCGAGTGCCCCCAAACCCCAGTGCCTTTCCCTGGACCCCTTTCTTGGTCTAGTATGGTGGGTTTTTTTGTCACGAGGTCTTCAAAGGGTAGACCTACGCGCGCATTGAGGGAAAATGACTTTTTTTAATTTAAAGCCTAAACGAAAACCCCAAAAAAAAAATGCGATACGTAAGTCCCGTACAATGACTGTCAGGGAAAAAAAAACAAACAAACACAAAGGGGAAAAAACCGTTTAAATATTCCCAATAGAGAAAAGGCCGACAGTGAAAACTCGTTACCCCCCGTTTGGGGTATTTGACAAAAAGGAACCAACCCAAAAAGACAACCCCCCCAAACAGAAACCCAAAGAAAGAAAAACCCGGCTAACATACAAAGCCCCGGGGCCAGAGCGTGACGTGGTGGGTGTGGGTGGAATCAGGCCAGACGCGTACGTTTGTCCAACAGACTTTAGTGAGGCACAGCAAACAAACACGAAATAAATGCCCCGAGGCAAAAACCCGCACGTAGGGGAAACACAAGCGCACAAAAAAGGTGCGACAAAATACTCCCCCTAAGGACAAACTAGCTCAAAGGAAAAAAGTAAATATCCGCCTACCCCAGACAGTAAAAAATCACCCAAAACACGCAACCAAAGAAACTAAAAAGGGCACTAAGACACTAAATGATAACAGGTGTGACAAATCAGACAAAGAAAAAGAACTGAAAAAAGCAAAAGGTGGGGGAGCTGTATTCCGGGGACGACGAACGCCGAAGCCTGCCCGAGCAAGGAAGAAGGGGGGGCCCCGGCCCAAACGTGACAACCCCCCCCCCCCCTTTACGCGCGGCCCCAGACGTGGCCGCCCCTCGGGGGGCGCCCGGGGAGCGGGGCAGGGGTCGTCGGGTGCCCACATGGGTTCCGTCGGAGAAGGGTCCAAAAGTCTCTCCTCGGGACCCACACCCTTCCTCCCGGGGCCCACCCCCCCCATCCACTAATTTGGAGACCCCATCCGACGTCCGAACCCCAAATACCCACAGGGACGCCGGGCCCCCCGGCCAAAGGGGGGGGAGGATCTCCCTGATCTCACTTTTTGGATGGGCCAGCACCACCGGCCTGGAAGAGACCTGGAACGAGGGGTTAAATTTTTTACCCCACAGGATTTTTAATTTGGAACACCCCGTTCAACCTTTTCAGGACTTTAAATGGCCCAAAACCGCCGACCCGTTCGAAAGGGCGGGGAGGGGCAGGTTTTGGAGAGAGCCCGATCGCACCCCGGGGGTACACCCCGGGCCCCGCGGGGAATCGGCGCTCGCCCTTTGACGACGGATGGCCCGCTGCAGGGGGACGTTCAGGTTCCCTGTCTCCCCCGAGCGCCGCACCTACCATACCCAGGAGCCCGATTGGCCTGTGCCAAGGGCCAAAGGTGGTAACCTAACACCTTGGAAAGGGGTTAGGTAGGGGGAATGGCGTGGGAATTTGGGCCATTTGGCCCAGGGAACGTACCTTTCCCATCCCCCCGGCCGGTCCTGGTAGATGTTTAAAAACCACCCCCATTGGTTTAAACGTTCCCGCCCCCTTTCTCCCGGGGGGTAACCCCAGGGGAGGGTCACCCAGACCCCCAAAAGCCCCTAAAACTCTCCCGACCTGGGGGAAATGGGGACCTCGTAAACAATATCCCCGGCAACCCGTAGGCCGGAAAAACAGGGTGATGTGCTTTGGCTTTTTCGGGCCCTAGGAAGGGCCCGGCATGGGGAGCAAAGACAAAGGCCTAGAAAAAACCCGGGCCACAACGACCAGTTAGTGGTATTCCCCTGGAGGAGGAAGGGGGAGTGAGGAATCCACGAGAGGGGAGACCCGGGCTTGGGGAAAGGGGAGGGGTAGTAATTACCCCTGGCAATTTTCTAGGCGCCTTACACTGGGCGCACACCGAGCAGGAGGAAACATAAACCCTCACATCCCTCGCCAACGTGGGCCACCAGTACTTGGCACTAAGACAGTGCACTGTACGGACCTCTCCTCCGTGTCATACCGCCGAGACAGTGCGTCTGCCTTACCATTCTGTGACCCAGGAATGTATGTGATATTAAATGTGAACCGAGTCAAAAACATATTCCATCTCGCCTGGCGAGGGTTCAGCCTCCTCGCTGCCCGGATGTACTCCAGGTTACGGTGGTCCGTCAAAATGAGGAAAGGGTTGTTGAGCCCCCTCAAGCCAGTGCCTCCACACCTTTAGGGCCTGTACCACTGGCATAACAGCTCCCTGTCCCCTACGTCATAGTTTCGCTCCGCCGGACTGAGCTTCTTGGAATAAAAAGCACAGGGGCGGAGTTTAGGTGGCGCGCTGGACCGTTGCGAAAGCACGGCACCTATACCGGCCTCTGACGCGTCCACCTCTACCTGAAATGGCAAAGAGGGATCCGGATGCGCCAGCACCGGGGCCGAGGTAAACAGGTCCTTCAACCTCCCAAACGCCCTGTCCGCCTCGGCTGACCACTGCAGACGCACCGGACCCCCCTTCAAAAGAGACGTTATGGGAGCTGCCACCTGTCCAAACCCCGGATAAACCTCCGGTAGTAATTCGCAAACCCCAAGAACTGCTGCACCTCCTCACAGTGGTTGGCGTTTGCCAATTACGCACGGCCGACACCCGGTCTACCTCCATCTTCACCCCTGACGCAGACAACTGATAACCCAAAAAGGAGACCGACTCCTGGAAAAACAGACACTTCTCTGCCTTGACATACAGGTCGTGCTCCACACAGCCTCCGCAACACTCTGCGCACCAGGGCCACATGCTCGACTCGGGTAGGCGAGTACACGAGAATGTCAATCTATGTACACGACCACCCCCTGCCCCTGCATGTCCCTGAAGATCTCATCAACGAATGATTGGAAAACTGAAGGAGCGTTCATCAACCCGTATGGCATGACAAGATACTCGTAATGGCCCGAGGTGGTACTAAAGGCTGTCTTCCATTCATCGCCCTCCCCTAATGCGCACCAAGTTGTACGCGCTCCTGAGATCTAATTTAGTGAAGAAACGCGCCCACGTGCAATGACTCCGTCATGGTCGCAATCAGCGGGAGTGGATAACTGTACTTCACCGTGATCTGATTGAGACCACGGTAATCAATGCACGGGCGTAATCCTCCATCCTTTTCTTCACAAAAAAAGAAACTCGAGGACGCAGGGGAAGTGGAAGGCCGTATGTATCCTTGTCTCAGAGATTCGTCTATGTACGTCTCCATAGATCTCTTCTCCTCCTGAGACAGAGGATACACATGGCTCCGTGGGAGCGCAGCTCCTGCCTGGAGGTCTATCGCCACAATCTCCCTGCTATGGGGAGGCAACTGCGTCGCCCTCGACTTACTGAACACAATAGCCAAATCCCCATACTCAGGGGGAACGTGCAATGCGGGCACCTGGTTTGGACTCTCCACCGAGGTAGCCCCTATGGAAACGCCTAACATCGACCCACACACTGGGCAGGACCACTCCATCAGAGCCCTCTCCTGCCACGAAATAGATGGGTTATGGGTACTCAACCAGGGCATGCCCAGCACCACGGATACGCAGGCGAGTCAATCAGAAATAGCTGGATCATCTCCTGATGACCCCCCTGCGCACACATCCTAAGTGGCGCAGTGACCTCCCTGATCAAGCCCGCACCCAACGGACGGCTATCTAGGGCATGAACGGGAAAGGGAACGTCAACAGGGAGAAGGGGAATCCCTAAGGCTAAACAAAACTTCTTATCAACAAAATTCCCAGCCGCGCCTGAATCTACCAGCGCCTTATGCTGGGAATGAGGTGCTACCTGTGGAAAACGCACAGATATACAGAAATGTGCAACAGAGAGCTCTGGGTGAGTGGGGGCGCCTACTCACCTGGAAGGACTCCCAGTGCGGGACCTGTCGTCCTCTCCCCGAGGAGGCCATCCCCAGCACCTAGCCGCGGTGTGTCCTCCCCGACCACAGTTGGTGCAGGAGATGGACCCCCTCGTAAGCCGACCCCTCCTCTCTCTAGCGCCAGCGCCCCCCGAGCTCCATGGGGCACGGCTCGGAGGCGCTGGTGGGTGAAATGGACGGACCCCCCACGGAACGTCCGCGGGTAGCTAGCAGGGTATCCAGCCTGATGGACATGTCGACCAACTGGTCGAACGAGAGGCTGTTGTCCCTACAGGCCAGCTCCCTACGGACGTCCTCGCGTAGACTACATCTGTAGTGATCGATGAGAGCCCGCTCATTCCACCCTGCATCCGCCGCTAGGGTACGGAACTCCAAGGCGAACTCCTGGGGCACTCCTCCTCCCCTGCCTGAGGCCGACCAGACGCTCCCCCGCCGCTTTCCCCTCCGGGGGATGGTCAAACACCGCCCTGAAGCGGCGGGAGAACTCGTCGTAGGTGATGGTGTTAGCGTCGATCCTCCTCCACTCTGCGTTGGCCCATTCCAACGCCTTTCCGGAAAGGCAGGAGATCAGGGCGGACACACTCTCGTGTCCCGAGGGCGCCGGGTGCACGGTGGCCAGGTAAAGCTCCACCTGGAGAAGGAATCCCTGACACCCGGCCGCGGTCCCATCATAGGCCCTCGGGAGCGAGAGTCAAACTCCTCTGGGTTCCGGAGCGGGAATGGGCTGAGTGGCCGATGGTGCGGGCAGGGAAGATGGCGGTGGAGGAGTCCCTCGGGTCTCCCAGCCTCGGATGGTGGTGATCCCCTCCTGCAGTGCGGACCCCATCCGCAGGATCTGGTCGTCCTGCTCACGGATCCTGTCCTCCAACGTCGCCTGTGCTGCTGCGGCTCCTGCTGATTCCATCGAGTATGGTGTGTGATTCTGTCAAGGTAGATGTAGGTGGGTGTGGGTGGAATCAGGCGCAGGACGCAGTACGTTAGTCCAACAGACTTTAGTGAGGCCACAGCAAAACAAACACAAAATACGGGGGGGGGGGGGGTTTTGCTCAAGGACCAATGGAATTGCCCAAATTGACTTCAGTTGCAAAACGAATATAACTAGGTCATACTAATATATTTGTGGAAAATATACTCTATTGGGGAAAATAACAAATGTAACATACTTTGCATTCCAATCTGGTGCATGAACAGATGAGTAAAACTAAAAACTAGAAAACATTTCAAATGCATTGGTTTAATTTTTAAAATAAAATTAGGTCCATCTCCAGCAGGTTTTTACATCGACAACATGAATCGCTCTCCATGATTCAAAATCCAGGCCAGCGAATTGGTGCTCCATCTATCTTTTGACTAAAAGTGTGCCACTAGTGTATATTCGATATTTCAAAACGTTCAGTGATAAATACAAAACAATGAAACAGTTATTTAGTTCCAAAAGCCTACCGTCGCCATTTTTCTATTGCTAGTACCACATTCGAGGGAGGATGGTTACTAACTTCCTGTTGATGACATTGTGCTTTCCGGGTTCTTCTGTGAGGGTTTAAGAGTTGCCGCCATATTTATATTGCAAGTTGCAACATTGACTGTGGCTTTGATTTGAACATAGTTTGAAGCAATAAACAGGTCATGGAATTAAATGTTACATTGTAATGGCCTCAATAGGATAGACTAGAATTGGCTTCATGACCACAGACAATTTCACCCTTAATGACAGTGTTCAACACTGTGTGAAGCGGTTTAGGGAGCGGCATCTCTTTAACAAAGAAATCTGAACAGTTGGATTTGCCTTGGAAATATAGCCTAGTATATAAAACGAATGAAAAATGTAGGCTATTAATGGCTATAAACTGTACATTATTAGGTGTATCATTTTTACATTTACATTTACGTCATTTAGCAGACGCTCTTATCCAGAGCGACTTACAAATTGGTGCATTCACCTTATAGCCAGTGAGACACCCACTTTACAATATGTTTATTTTTTTTTGGGGGGGGGGGGGGGGGGGGTAGAAGGATTACTTTATCCTATCCCAGGTGTTCCTTAAAGAGGTGGGGTTTCAAGTGTCTCCGGAAGGTGGTGAGTGACTCCGCTGTCCTAGCGTCGTGAGGGAGCTTGTTCCACCATTGGGGTGCCAGAGCAGCGAACAGTTTTGACTGGGCTGAGCGGGAACTGTGCTTCCGCAGAGTTAGGGGGGCCAGCAGGCCAGAGGTGGATGAACGCAATGCCCTCGTTTGGGTGTAGGGACTGATCAGAGCCTGAAGGTACGGAGGTGCCGTTCCCCTCACAGCTCCGTAGGCAAGCACCATGGTCTTGTAGCAGATGCGAGCTTCAACTGGAAGCCAGTGGAGTGTGCGGAGGAACGGAGTGACGTGAGAGAACTTGGGAAGGTTGAATACCAGATGGGCTGCGGCATTCTGGATGAGTTGTAGGGGTTTAATGGCACAGGCAGGGAGCCCAGCCAACAGCGAGTTGCGAGTATCACTTTGTGTCATCCTCGATTATTTTTAATGCATTGTGTCCTCGTGTGTGGCTGTTTTGTTTTTAAATTGGCAAAATAATCAAATCAAATTGAAATCACAAAAGAATGTAGGCTAACATGCTACCTAGACCGCGCGCAAGTTGAATTTGTCCCCACACCAGAGGCGATCAGGACACACAGGTTGAAATATCAAAATAGACTCTGAACCAATTATATTTATGTATGCACACATGACTGTAAGTCGCTTTGGATAAAAGCATCTGCTAAATGGCATATTATTATTTATTTGGGGACAGGTCGAAAAGCATTAAACATTTATGGCAATTTAGCTTGCTGTTGCTAGCTAATTTGTCCTGGGATATAAACATTGGGTTGTTATTTTACCTTGAAATGCACAAGGTCCTCTACTCTGACAATTAATCAACAGATAAAACGGTAAAAGTTTGTTATTTAGTAATCTCTCCTCCTTCAGGCTTCTTCTTCTTCTTTGGACTTTATATGGCTGATGGCAACCAACGTTATGGTTTAACGAGCGTCTGCGTGGCCAGACACCAAAATAGAACTCCGTTGAGCCAAGCCGCCCCGCTACCCCCGAGACCGTCTGGATGGTTAGATACAGTCAGGGTTTGATGAGTAACGGGTTACATGTAATTCTGTAAAAAAAAAAAAAAAAAGTTTAATTTGAGAAGACCATGAGTCTTATTGCTCAATCTAATTCGTGCTGATTAGAAAACGGACACATGCTCAAACTCGAGCACTTTTGATAGATCTAACCAGCAGTAAATGATCGAGATATCAAAGTGTCACCAACAAAACGTAAACAATAGGCCAATAGCAAATGGAAATCATTTTGCACACGCAAACAGCACTGTTCGGTAGTGCTCACAGCATGCCATTCCAAGAGCAGCATTTATTTCCAACTGGAAACAATGAGCCCAATCAGTCCTCCATGACAACAACATCATGAGCAACAGAATGGGGCTATTCAATCCTTCGTTTTGGAGTTATGCTCAGGAGAAACAATTTGTCTCATCTATACTTCCATAATTCCAACTCCTGTTCTTGAAGACTGGAAATCCGACAGACTGTTTTTTTCTGTAGGCCTAAAGATATAACCTAATCATATTATTATCTGTAGTAGAAAGCAATGGGTTAGAAGATGCCTACATAACAAACTCATAAAGTTAAATGCAACATCCATTTATGGCCAGCTACATAACCTCTAACATTGACTTATCCTGCAATAGATGTTCATTGGATATTAAATGGTTTTCTTCTAAAATCTAAGCAGGTTTCGTTTTTGTGATGGTTTGTCCTGGAGCAAAGAAGGGGAACTGGGAGGATTTTCCGCTTTTTTGAAAAAAAAAAGGG
>LR778290.1:1258132-1298924 GCA_902810595.1 Coregonus sp. 'balchen' | reverse complement strand
CTCCTCTATCTTCCTTACAACGCATTCCTTCCTCCTCTTCTTTCACTCTGAACGCGTCTTTCCTCTTCTTTCCACTTTAACATCCTCCTCCTCTTTCACTCTGAACGCGTCCTTTCCTCTTCTTTCACTTTAACGTCTTCTCTTTCTTCTTCACGGTAACAGCTTCACCCTCTACTTGTTTTTGTATTGTAACATCCTCCTCTTCCTCCTCCTCTTTCACTAGAGCTTCTTTCTCCGTCCAGCAGACCTCCTCTTCTTTAGCAGGAGGAGAGTAGCTTAGTGACCTCATGGTCGGGGATGTTAGCTAGCTAGGCTAGTGCTAACTTAACCAGCCAGCTAGCTGACCAATAACAACAACACCGTAAATATGAAATTAAATGGGATAACTAACTAGACGACAGAAGTGGGTTTAAAACACAGTGGCTAATATACACGAAAGCGTCTAAAGAGCTTTATTGGTTGGGCTATTTTGTCTAGCAAGCTACCGAGGTGTCTGACTAACTGTTGCTGCTGTTGAAAGAAGCGTCCCGTCCACTAGATTATACGTCACACTAGCAGCATAGCCTTAAAGTCCCACATCGCCATCTGCTGACTGGAGTGGGTAACGAAGTTGAGTAAAATGTAGATTTTATTTTCAGACAAAAAGTTAAAGGGTAGGAAGCATGAGTTTTTACTCACCAATGTAACAACACAGTGGCGTTTTAAAGACGTAATAACGTAGTTGTAGTCATAATCTGGTTACCTATAAGTACAAACATTGTTATGTTTTTGGGGTTATTACATATTTATTAACTTATTTCCAATATCTTCTAAACTACCCACAATGCACTATTTCTCAACATCATATTGATCTAGTCTGTGCTACAGTTTGTATGCTAGCCCCTCTAACGAAAGGTTTAATTACTCTAACCTAAAAAAAATACTTGTTACTCATTGATAATTGGCGTCCACTTTGTCTTTTAAATAACGATTCTAAGCTAATAGCTCTGGTTTTGGATGCCGTTATAGATGAGTCCCGGTCAGGGTTGATGAGAAATAGACAAATCTCGAATAATGTCACACTGGTATTAAATATCATAGATTACTCAGATTTGGTCTCTGATGAGAGTTTTATTCTCTTTTGGGATTTTATAAAGCCTTCGATACATTTTACATTTTAGTCATTTTAGCAGACGCTCTTATCCAGAGCGACTTACAGTTAGTGAGTGCATACATTTTCATACTGCCCCCCCCGTGGGAAACGAACCCACAACCCTGGCGTTGCAAGCGCCATGCTCTACCAACTGAGCTACAGGGATAAAGTAGAACATTACTATTTTTCATGCCCTTAAAACATTTGTCTTTGGAGATTTATTTTGTAAATCTATTAATATTCTGTAAATGCAACATTTAAAGTTTTGATTTCACGAGCCTGAAATAATAAATTTTTCATACGCACAACATTTTTGTTTATATCCCTGTCAGTGAGCATTTCTCCTTTGCCAAGATAATCCATCCACTTGACAGGTGTGGCATATCAAGAAGCCGATTAAACAGTATGATCATTACACAGGTGCACCTTGTGCTGGGGACAATAAAAGGCCACTTTAAAATGTGCAGTTTTGTCACATAACACAATGCCACAGATGTCTCAAGTTTTGAAGGAGCGTGCAATTGGCATGCTGACTGCAGGAATGTCCACCAGAGCTGTTACCAGAGAATCATCTTCAATTTAATGCTCTGAACTCCCCAATCTCCTGCATGTCCCTCTGAACTCCCCAATCTCCTGCATGGTCCTCTGAACTCCCCAATCTCCTGCATGTCCCTCTGAACTCCCAATCTCCTGCATGTCCCTCTGATCTCCCCCAATCTCCGCATGTCGCCTCTGATCTCCCCCAATCTCCTGCATGTCCCTCTGACTCCCCAATCTCCTGCATGTCCCTCTGAAACCCCCAATCTCCTGCTGTCCCCCTCTGAACTACCCCAATCTCCTGTCATGTTCTTCTGAACTCCCCAATCTCCTGGCATGTCCCTCTGAACTCCCCAATCTCCTGCATGTCCCTCTGAACTCCCCATCTCTGCCATGTTTCGTTCTGAACCTCCCCCAATCTCCGGCAGTCCCTCTGAAACTCCCCAATCTCCTGCATGTCCCCCTCTGAACTCACCAATCTCCTGCAATGTCCCTCTGCCTCCCCAACTTCTCCTGCATGTCCTCTCTGATCTCCCTCACTATTCTCCTCCTTTTATCCCGTAACTGAAACTTGGTTAACACACCTTTCACTTAAAGCACAAAGGTAAGGCTAGTCTGTCAAGGTGTCTGTCGGATAAACTATTTTAAAAAACAAAACCAGCATTGTAAAACGGCAGCAAATTTAACAATGCTCAGAAGTGGATTCAGTTGCATGGCAAGGTAGTTTTCCATGGTGTATTTGAGTCTTTCCATGTAATTAAACCGCCATAGAAAACGTAGATTGACCGGGGTTAGAGGAAGCAACAGATCTGGAGATGAAAATGACGAGGGTTTCAAGTTGATTTTGATTGGGTCCGAGGCGGCCGGAAACAAAAATGGTACCACCCTCCCGACCCAACGCTGAAATATGGAAGAGATACAACCAGGAGGGGCGTGGCCTAAACTAGTAACGGTCACAGCAAACTAACGCTCTTATTTAAATCAACACTGTTAAGGACAAGCATATTAATAATAATAATAATATGCCATTTAGCAGACGCTTTTATCCAAAGCGACTTACAGTCATGCGTGCATACATTTTTACGTATGGGTGGTCCCGGGGATCAAACCATGCTCTACCAATTGAGCTACAGAGGACCATTAAGGTTAGAATATTGCAGAGAACAATCTAATTATTAATGTTGTAGAAAATTGTCTTTGTCCTCCGTCAAACACAAAGTACTTTCAGAGTTTTTTGTAGAATTAAGATAGACTTTATTACAATCAATATAGCCGAGGTGGTCTGCAGAGCATCTAACTTTCCACCTCTCAGCTCTCAGTTTATACAGTCAATTTACATACATTTTAGCTTAATCCCTCCCTCTTTGGTTCCTCCACCACTGTCTCCAGTTTTCACCTCTTGACCGCTCCGCCCACTTCCTTAATGGCGGTATCTGACTTCCCTCCCTTCTAGTTCCGTGTCTGGAAACAATAGTGGTGGGACCAAGCCCTGTCATGCAAAAATAACAGAGCCATTTCCTGGCTCCGTTCTGACCCCCTAATTGATTCCCAAACCTATCAATGGATACTTAAAACATGGCAGGTCCATAATCAATTTTCTCAAACATACACAAGCCTCCTCCCTCTGTACCACCCAGTCCAAACGCCCCCGTCATGCTGTGATTAACCAGGTTTAGTCTGAACTCTGTTCAACCCCTGGCTCTGTTCCAGGACTATGCCTAAGGAGAGAGGCGAAGGGCAGCAGTCTGGTTTCAGTCACTGATAAGGCAGGACAGCCGTGGATTAGAGAGGAGCGAGGAATTAGACCCGAAGACAGGTCAGATGAAAAGAGAAGTCGAAAGTTTACATACACTTAGGTTGGAGTCATTAAAACTTGTTTTTCAACCACTCCACAAATTTCTTGTTAACAAACTATAGTTTTGGCATGTCGGTTAGGACATCTACTTTGTGCATGACACAAGTAATGTTTCCAACAATTGTTTACAGACTTATAATTCACTGTATCACAATTCCAGTGGGTCAGAAGTTTACATACACTAACTTGACTGTGCCTTTAAACAGCTTGGAAAATTCCAGAAAATGATGTCATGGCTTTAGAAGCTTCTGATAGGCTATTTGACATAATTTGAGTCAATTGGAGGTGTACCTATGGATGTATTTCAAGGCCTACCTTCAAACTCAGTGCCTCTTTGCTTGAAATCATGGGAAAATCAAAAGAAATCAGCCAAGACCTCAGAAAAAAAATTGTAGACCTCCACAAGTCTGGTTCATCCTTGGGAGCAATTTCGAAACGCCTGAAGGTACCACGTTCATCTGTACAAACAATAGTACGCAAGTATAAACACCATGGGACCACGCAGCCATCATACCGCTCAGGAAGGAGACGCGTTCTGTCTCTTAGAGATGAACATACTTTGGTGCGAAAAGTGCAAATCAATTCCAGAACAACAGCAAAGGACCTTGTGAAGATGCTGGAGGAAACAGGTACAAAAGTATCTATATCCACAGTAAAATGAGTCCTATATCGACATAACCTGAAAGGCCGCTCAGCAAGGAATAAGCCACTGCTCCAAAACCGCCATAAAAAAGCCAGACTACGGTTTGCAACTGCACATGGGGACAAAGATCGTACTTTTTGGAGAAATGTCCTCTGGTCTGATGAAACAAAAATAGAACTGTTTGGCCATAATAACCATCATTATGTTTGGAGGAAAAAGGCGGTCTTGCAAGCCGAAGAACACCATCCCAACCGCGAAGCACGGGGGTGGCAGCATCATGCTGTGGGGGTGCTTTGCTGCAGGAGGGACTGGTGCACTTCACAAAATAGATGGCATCATGAGGAAGGAAAAGTATGTGGCATGGACGGCTTGTCCAATAGGGCGATATGGGCGACGCACTGCCAAACGGGAAAAGGAAGGGATTTTTTTTCTAATCAATTATATCACGGCAACAGCAGTTATCAGTGTTCACGTCTGATCTGCCAGCCACTAAATGTCAAATCAGGCTAAAGTCGTGCTTCAAATGGCCCCGCCCGTTTTTTGGGCGATTTCAGTCAGGTTGAAAATCGCCCAGAAGTCTCTCATAGCCTGTCATGTAAAATCTATTTTTTTCACATTTCAAAGCTTTCAATACATTCTCTATGGGTGTCTGTGTGCATGCACTTACGCGCTTTCGTCATACGTGACGTAACGTTGAACGTAACTAAGACAATGGCGGCTAGCAGAGTCTATGTTGCGACCTGCTGTGTGGCGTTATTTTATGTTTTTAATTTGTAGACTTAGTTTACAAACATTCTGCAAACATTCTGCTTTGGACTGATCTTCGGTTTTGGACTGATCTTGTTGATCGTGTACATACCCGCTACGAACGGACTAAATAATGAAAACGCTGCTGGCAGCGGAATCCCAATACAGCTGGGAGACTTGACTGGATGACAGAGTCCCGGACAGAGAGGTGGAGCCGGCCACCTTCACCCTGGTCAGAGCGGACCGCGATCCTGGTAAGAGAGCAACTCTGTACCCCGACATTGAACTGCTTTCTGTGTCATTGAACCTTACTATTGTTGATAAAACAAGTTTACTGGAGAACGGAGAAAAAGTAGAGACTTTTGGACAAGGTGGATAATTGTATAATATAAGGCAGTTTATTCAGAGGTAAAGATATCTGGAATCGCGTGCACGGACCCGTTCGTCAAACTCGTAGGGAGTTTATCAGAAGAGCCCCTAAACATTGTGTGCTGACATTTTATACAATAAAATGAAGTAGGTTGAATCTAGTAGTTCTGATCTTCTGATTGGTCCTGATGAGTTGGGCGATGTCACCTCCAGGCTAGTGTCACTGTTGCATTGGCTCTGAGTCGGGTTCTCTGTCTTCAGATGTTCAGCCTGAGAGAAGAGGATTTGTGTGTGTGTGTGTGTGTTTGTTATCAGTGTGTGTGTGTGTGTGTGTGTTTGTTATCAGTGATGATGTGTGTGTGTGTGTGTGTGTGTTTATCAGTGATGATGATGTGTGTGTGTGTGTGTGTGTGTGTGTGTGTGTGTGTGTGTGTGTGTGTGTGTGTGGGTGTGTGTGTGTGTGTGTGTCCTCAGGGCAAGAACTCGTGAGTTGGAAGAACTGAGAGACCTATGGCGTGGGTGTTATCCTTAGCCACCTGCTGACAAGGCTGACAAGATAGGACTCTTGTTCATTGTATTGAATACAAAGGCCCAACACAAAATGGGTCATGCACAAGATTTTAGTCAGACCAAGCTATAACATTATATATTTACTACGACAGTACATTCAACCAAAAGCTAATATAACAAAGGCATCAGAGATTATTTATAATCTGTCACAGAAACTGGAATCCATCTCCCCAGATCAGTCAATAAATGCTTCTGGTATTGACTTATATGCTGCCCCTGTCTTCATGTTGTTGCTGGACATATCTTTTTTAAAATGTGTGTAGGTCACCTAAATCATCAGAAAAATTGCCCCTCCTGAGAATTTTTTCAGGAAAAATAACAACCCACAATTACCAAAGAGCAAAACAAGGAACTTATAAGACACCTAATTAACACTCAAACAGACACAGGTGTGACAGACAGACAAAAGCAATCAAACACAGAAACATAGAGCGGTGGCAGCTAATACTCCGGGGACGGCGAACGCCGAGGCCTGCCCGAACAAGGAGGAGGAGCAGCCTCGGCCGAAACCGTGACAGGGGGTGGCAGCATCATGCTGTGGGGGTGCTTTGCTGCAGGAGGGTCTGGTGCACTTCACAAAATAGATGGCATCATGAGGAAGGAAAAGTATGTGGATATATTGAAGCAACATCTCAAGACAGTAGTCAGGAAGTTAAAGCTTGGTCGTAAATGGGTCTTCCAAATGGACAATGACCCCAAGCAAACTTCCAAAGTTGTGGCAAAATGGTTTAAGGACAACAAAGTCAAGGTATTGGAGTGGCCATCACAAAGCCCTGACCTCAATCCTATAGAACATTTGTGGGCAGAACTGAAAAAGCGTGTGCGAGCAAGGAGGCCTACAAACCTGACTCAGTTACACCAGCTCTGTCAGGAGGAATGGGCCAAATTTCAACCAACTTATTGTGGGAAGCTTGTGGAAGGCTACCCGAAACGTTTGACCCAAGTTAAACAATTTAAAGGCAATGCTACCAAATACTAATTGAGTGTATGTAAACTTCTGACCCACTGTGAATGTGATGAAAGAAATAAAAGCTGAAATAAATCATTCTCTCTACTTTTATTCTGACATTTCACAATCTTAAAATAAAGTGGTGATCCTAACTGACCTAAAACAGGGAATTTTTACTAGGATTAAATGTCAGGAATTGTGAAACTGAGTTTAAATGTATTTGGCTAAGGTGTATGTAAACTTACATTTACATTTTTTTACATTTTTAGTCATTTAGCAGACGCTCTTATCCAGAGCGACTTACAGTTAGTGCATACATTATTATTTTATCGAACCCACAACCCTGACGTTGCAAACGCCATGCTCTACCAACTGAGCTACATCCCCTGCCGGCCAAATCCCTCCCCTACCGTGGACGACGCTGGGCCAATTGTGCGCGCCGCCCCATGGGTCTCCCGGTCGCGGCCGGCTACGACAGAGCCTGGATTCAAACCAGGATCTCTAGTGGCACAGTTTAGCACTGCGATGCAGTGCCTTAGACCACTGCGCCACTCCGACTTCAACTGTATACCAGGCAGGGCAGTAACTACACCAGTGAGAGGAACCAATTAAGTTCTTGCCTAGCAACAGAGATGTACCCATGTTTAACTCTGGCTCCGTGTTCGTCATGTTGTGATTAACATTTACATTTTCGTCATTTAGCAGACGCTCTTATCCAGAGCGACTTACAAATTGGTGCATTCACCTTATGATAGCCAGTGGGACAACCACTTTACAATATATAAACATTTTAAAAAATAACATATCTTTTTTTTTGCTCCGTGTTCGTCATGTTGTGATTAACTATGTTTATCTGTAGTCTGAGTCTGAAGAGATGTAACTACTGTATGGTCCACTGAATAATTCCCATCTTATCCCCCCTCTGGGACTTTATTGGTCCCACATCTTTACAAATGGATATAGTGACTAATATATGAATACAGGGATATGTAGTGACTAACATAAGAACAACCATGTTTACGATATAAAGCACTAAGGTTATACTTTCAAACATTACCAATTCCAAAGGTAACAACATAAATGTTTCTACTCAAAATAAAATATAAGTGTCAGTATCCAAACACATAAAAAATACACAACAATAATGCAGCTCTGTTTCAACCATAATATCTATTTAAGGCAGTTATCTTGCAATTGTATAAGCAATACATGAACTAGTGGATTATTTCTAATATTATTTCTCATAATATAATTTATTAATGTTTACAAGGTCTAGTAATGCTTGCTCTCCATTTCGGACACTTCCCTAACAACCGACTTCTGAATCTAAGCAGAACCTGTTTACTTCTCTAACAACCGACTTCTGAATCTAAGCAGAACCTGTTTACTCTACCCCTAACAACCCGACTTCTGAATCTAAGCAGAACCTGTTTACTTCCCTAACAACAGACTTCTGAATCTAAGCAGAACCTGTTTACTTCCCTAACAACCGACTTCTGAATCTAAGCAGAACCTGTTTACTTCCCTAACAACAGACTTCTGAATCTAAGCAGAACCTGTTCACTTCCCTAACAACCGACTTCTGAATCTAAGCAGAACCTGTTTACTTCACTAACAACAGACTTCTGAATCTAAGCAGAACCTGTTTACTGTCCCTAACAACAGACTTCTGAATCTAAGCAGAACCTGTTACTTCCCTAACAACAGACTTCTGAATCTAAAGCAGAACCTGTTTACTTCCCTAACAACCGACTTCCTGAATCTACGCCAGAACCTGTTTACTTCCCTAACCACCGACTTCTGAATCTAAGCAGAAAACCCTGTTTACTTCCCTAACAACAGACTTCTGAATCTCAGCAGAACCTGTTAACTTCCATAACAACATAATTCTGAACTAAGCAGAACCTGTTTACTTCCCTAACAACCGACTTCTGGAATCTAAGCAGAACCTGTTTTACTTCCTACCAACAGACTCTGAATCTAAGCAGAACCTGGTTACTTCCCTAACAACCGAATTCTGAATCTAAGCAGAACCTGTTTATTCCTAACAACGACTTCGAATCGAAGCAGGAAACCTGTTTGTTTACTTTCCCTAAACAACAGACTTCTGAACGAGCCGAACCTGTTACTTCCCTTAACACCGACTTCTGAATCTAAGCAGACCTGTTTACTCCCTAAACCAACGACTTTGATCTAAGCAGAACCTGTTTATTCCCAACAAACCGACTTTGGAATCTAAGAGACCTGTTTACTTCCCTAACAACCGATTCTGAATCTAAGCAGGAAATGTTTACTCCCTAACACGACTTCTGAACAAGCAGAACATGTTTACTGCACCTAACAACAGGACTTCTGAATCTAAGCAGAACCGTTTACTTCCCTAACAACCGACTTCTGAATCTAAGCAGAACCTGTGTACTTCCCCTAACAACCGACTTCTGATATAAGCAGAACCTGTTAATTCCCTAACAACCGACTTCTGAATCTAAGCAGAACCTGTTTAATTCCCTAAACAAACCGATCTGAATCAAAGAGACCTGTTTAGTCCCGAACAACCGACTTCTGAATCTAAGGCAGAAACCGGTTTAACTTCCCTAACAACAGATTCTGATATCCCAGCAGAACCTGTTAAAAATCCTAACAACATACTTATGAATCTAAGCAGAAACCGTTACTCCCTAACAACCGACTTCTGAATCTAACGCAGAAACCTGGTTTACTCCTAACAACAGACTCTGAAATCTAAGCAGAACCTGGTTTACCTTCCTAACAAACAGACTTAGAATAAAAGCAGAACCTGTTTTACTTCCTAAAACCGACTTCTGAATATAAGCAGAACTGTTTACTTCCCTAAACAACAGACTTTCTGAATCTAAGCAGAACTGTTTACTTCCCTAACAACAGATCTGAATCTAAGAAGAACCTGTTTCTTCCCTAACAACAGACTCTGAATCTAAGCAGGAACATGTTTACTTCCCTAACAACAGACTTAGGAACTAAGCGAACATGTTTACTTCCCTAACAAACCGACTTCTGAATCAAGCAGAACGTTACTTCCTAACAACCGACTTCTGAATCGAAGCAGAAACCGTTTACTTCCCTCACAACAGACTCTGGAATCGAAGCAGACCTGTTACTCCCTAACAAAAACCTACTCTGAATCTAAGCAGAAAACCTGTTGACTTCCCTAACAACGACCTTCTGAATCTAAGCAGAACCTGTTTACTTCCCTAACAACCCAGACTTCTGAATCTAAGCAAAACTGTTTAATTCACTGAAACACGACTTCTGAATCTAAGCAAAACTGTTTACTTCCCTAACACAGACTTCTGAATTAAGCAGAACCTGTTTTACTTCCCTAACAACCGACTATGAATCTAAGCAGAACTGTTACTTCCCTAAAACCGACTTCTGAATTAAGCAGAACCTGTTTCTTCCCTAACAACAGACTTCGAATTTCTAAGCAGAACCATTAACTTCCCTAACAACCAGATCTGAATCTTAAGCAGAACCTGTTTACTTCCTAACAACCGACTTATGAATCTAAGCCGAACCTGTTTACATTCCCTAACAACCGACTCCTGAATCTAAGCAGAACCTGTTACTTCCTAACAATCCGACTTCGGATCTAATCAGACCTGTTTACTTCCATAACAAACAGACTTCGAAATCTAAGCAGAACTGTTTACTGCCCAACATCCGACTCTGAATCTAAGCAGAAACTGTTACTTCCCTAAACAACGGACTTCTGAATCTAAGAGAACCTATTAACGTCCCTAACAACAGACTTTCGAATCTAAGCAGAACCTGTTTACTTCCCTAAACAAACCGGACATTCTGATATGAAAGACTTGACCCTCATACCCCCCCCTCCTTTTCCACATTCACCTCCCTCCTTGTTCTACCTACAGCCCCCTCCCTCAACTCCCACCACCATATCCGCCTCCACTTACTTTTCCTCCCTCTCGACTACTATGCTCACCTGCCCCCTACCCGCTACGTTCGAGCTATCTCCCAACCCACTCCCAAACGTGCAATTCGCACCCCACATCCCTCACCCCACCTGCTCTCCTTTTCTCCCATTTCCTTTATCCTCGGAACCCCCCCCTCCCTCCTCCCACCCCTCCTGCACCACCCCCTGCCCCCCTCTCTTACCCTATCAAGCAACACCTTCCCCCCCCTCCCTCACCCCCTTGTAGCTAACCCATCCCACTCCCACTTACCCTTCCCCACCTCCCCCCCAATTTTTAATCCCTTTTCTCCCTCTCTCCTTATACCCCATCCCCCAACTTCAGAAACCTGTTTCCTTCCTAACAACGGACTTTGAATCTAAGAAGAACCTGTTTACTTCCCTAACAACCGATTCTGAATCTAAGCAGAACCTGTTTACTCACTAAACAAACAGACTTTGAATCCTAAGCAGAACCTGGTTACTTCCCTAACAACCGATTTGAATCTAAGCAGACCTGTTTACTTCCCAACTAACGACTTCTGAATCTAGCAGAAACCTGTTACTTTCCCTAACAACCGATCCTGTCGTTTTTCTCTTGTCTTTTTCTTGTGCTCTGTTATATTGTCAGTAGCCATTTTTCTATAACTGTTTGGTTTCCATTTCTGTTGGGGGACTAGTCAAGGTAGAGAAATCAATGGTGGGGAAATTCTGGTGAGTCTTGGGGGCTTGTAGGATCTTGAGGTCTTGTAGATCTTGGAAGTCTTGTAGGATTTGGAGGCCTGTCCCTCCCCTGAGGGGAATCAAGCCAAGAGAAACGTTAGCTTATCCGTAGCCATTCCCATCGCCATCCTCCCCCATCTCCTGACTTGGGCCAGCTCCAGTATTTCCGCATCCTCAGGTCAATCATCTCTAGGTCCTCCAATTTTCTTGTGGGCCTTGGTGCAGTGGTTAGATGATACCAGGTCGAGCTTTCCTCTATCCGTACAGCTTCGGTGCAGCCAGGTGACGATGTATGGTCTCTTTGTTCGGGACCTCTTCCGTTCACTAGGGGACTCCGGATCAGGCAGAGTCCATCTCAATCCATCGACACGGTCTTCGGAAGTGTTTACTTTGGCAGCGCAACCAATAGGGAAGCTGGGAGTCACTATGCAAAGAACACCACAGACAAAAGACAGGACACAAAAGGAAAAACAAATGCTTACAACAATGCAGGGACCATCTTACTCTTCTGGGTTGGAATCTCTACACCCGCTCCCCGATGGACACATGGATCCGGTATCTGTCGCTTCTACCTTTCACGTCATCGAGAGTAGCCAGCAACACCTGGTTCGGGCCCCTCCACCTAGGGTCTTCAGCTCGTTCTTCTGTCGTCTTTTACGCGACAAAGTCTCCAGGGCGCAGACAATGCTCAGATCCTCCGCTCGGGTTGGGACAGAGAAGCCTTCACCGTGACGAAGAGAGTCTTAAGAACATGTGAAGTGGACACAGTATGCTACTGTACCATGTCTTTCTATCAAGCAGGAGAAGCCTGAGATTAGGAAGTCCACATTCTTGGGCAGTCTCCACTAGTTTCCGAGGACCAGGTCCCTTTGTCACTGTGTCTCCAGCCCACAAAGACATTTGCCACCTAAAACATTCCATCTAACTATAACACATTTCATTCTATGCTTCCACTATTCCTTTAATACCAATTTGTATTACCTAAAGGCCCAGGGACCGGTAATCCCTTTGGAAACATGACTCACATCGTGATTCACCATGCACCCAAAAAACAAAACACACAACAAAACATTGCCTGTGACAAACCAAAATAACCCATGAAATTAGGAATGACAACCCTTATTTCCACCATCATTTGCAAATAAATCATAAAAAATGACTTACAATGTTGATTTTCTGGAAAAAAAATCTCATTTTGTCTGTCATGTTGACGTGTACTATGATGAAAATTACAGGCCTTGCTATCTTTTTAAGTGGGAGAAATTGCACAATTGGTGGCCTGACATAAATACTTTTGCCCCCACTGTATTATTAAAACGAATGAAAAATGAAGGCTATTAATGGCATATAAAAATGTACATTATAGACAGTGAGTGTGCAGGCTCAGGATTGCCGGAGTTTCCTGCGTTACCGCTGAATGATTTTGATTATGTGCGGCAAGGTTGATTACTGTATCTCAGTACATGCCGGCTTGTAGAACAGTCATTTCGACGAGCGATTTGCCGTAGTAGTTTAGTTTGGTTTATGGGAAACCAGGCTAGGGAGGCCCTACTTCTACTCCCATCGCCAGGGCTCTGGGGCCTTTTACAGGGTTGCAGCCTGAGTGCATACATCTTAATTATTACTTTTCTTTCATACTGCCCCACGATGTCATCACCAACAGCCTAGCGTGCAAACGCCATGCTCTACAACGGAGCCCAAGCTACATCCATGAGGGCTTTCCCTCCCCTCCCTGGGCCGCGCGGGCCAATTGTGCGCCCGCCCAACCGTTTTCAACACCGGTTACTATGATTGCAGACCGTGCTATGAATAGCCTCATCCCAGGGGAGAACCTCCCGGCTATGCCCTGAGTATTGAGTACCCACCCACGTGGAGCACCCAATTTGCACTCAAACCTGCCACACCTTACCCGCACCGTCGTCGTGTTTCTCCCCCATTGTTCCTCATGACCCAGTGATGTCCACTAATTCACCGCTTCATGTAGTGGTTTTAGGAGCAGTTATCCCGGCGGTCCCCCCTCCCCCCTCTCCCCCCTTTCGCCCTGCTTCCCTTCACGCCGCTCTCGATGTGCCCCTCCCACCCCTTGTTTTTATTTTTTGACCTCCCCGATTCTCCCTCCCCCACATGTCGAACTGACTGTTGTCCCGGATTCCACTCTCACGTCAACGAGATACTCCGTGACCCTGTGTCTTTGGTTGTGTCGTTTCCCGCGTGCCACTGCTCCCCCCCCCCCATCCTCTGACGTACGTGCTTATTCACTTTACCCTGATTGTGTGCCCGTCACCGAGTTTTCCACACACCCCCGTCTGTCTGCCGTTCTTTCTCTTCTTGCCCCCTTTTTCTTTCTGGATTGGGTACCTACCGTTTACTTTTTCTCTCCCTGTCACAATTAGGACCTCGTTGCAACTAGCCTCTAGTTTGTTGGTTTTTTCCTCCTCCGACGCTTTCTTGGCGTTCTGTTCCCCTTTACCCCCTTTTCTCCCTTCTCTTTCCTTTCCTGTCCCTTTCCCCTCTTAGTCCCCCCTTTCCCCTCCCTCCCCCCCCCTTCCCTCCCCCCTTACTTTCTCATACCTCCCCCCTTCCACACTTCTTTTTCTACTTTATTTTTTCATGATTCATTTTTCCTTAATTCCGTCAGACCATTTCTCACCCCATCTTCCCCATAGATTTGGCCTGCCCCTCTCACCTGTTTTGAGTTGGCCACCCCGCCTGGGCCCGTGCATCGCCCCAATCCGGGCGGCGGTTCACCCCCTTTTTTTTGCTTTTATCCTCTTTTCCGCTCCATTTCTCACCGAATTTTGATTCTTATACTTTTTCAATCAACTTTTCTTTACCATTTCATCTAAACCCTCTACCCCCCCTTCCATCACCCCTCCATATCCCCCCTCCCTATCTCTGTAATTTCCTCTTCCACCTTTCTTATCCCACATCCCCCACACTTCATTTTAAATTCTCCCCCCCCTCCAATTCAACCACTTTTTTTCAGAGTTTAGTAGAAGAAGACATACAACAACACAGATAGTTGAACACATTTCCCCGACTTGGCCCCTATACTCAATGGAGCTAACATCCATACGCACCGACGCCCATCGTAGCCACCGTATGACGCTCGCTGCCCTGATTATGCCCTGAGCGAGGTAACACTCCCTTCCGCGAGACACCACGCCCTCCTCCCGGCCGGGCCCCGCCCATGTTTGCTGTGTTCGCCTCACCGCGGCACTCTCCTCCCCTCTTGTCTCTTTTTCTTTTTCTGTCCTCAGAGGAAAGCATAACCCTCGCCGGCCGCGTTGCCTCCTCGGCAGTTTCGGCCCTCTCCCTTAGACGGAGGACGACCTTCCTCCCTACCCCGAGCCGGCGTGTAACTCTCTGGTTCGCCCCACCCTTGGGCACCTACTGCCCGAGTCACGCCCACTCGCCCCTGCGCCTGTTTCCCTCAAGCCCGGACCGGTCCCTCTCCACTACCCCCTCTAGTACCCTCCCCTCTACAAACCTAACCCTGCTCAGTATGCCCGAACTAGTATTGTTGTGAATACTATAAAACCTACCAGTCCCACGACCACACACCGCGATGCCGTCGGTGACGCCAGAAGCGTATGCCCCCCACCCACCCTCACGTACAGCATTCGTTCTTCCCCCACCGTGCCACCCTGCCCTCGCCTCGCAGACACCGACCGACCGTTCCGTGGTCGCTTGACTCCCCTGGACCCCTCCCCCCGGTAGTTGCATTGTGCCCACTGGTCCCCCAGGCGCTGCCAGACGTCACCCGCCTCTCCTCACTCTCCTCCTTGGTTTTCAGCGACCTCCACGTGTGTGATGCCCGCTCAACTGGGGTCTCCCGCATCCCGTCCCTGTTTTTTTATTCCTACCCCCCGTTATTTGCCCCCTCTCCCCTTTCTTCCTTTATCACCCCCCCCTCCTCTCCTCCTTTCCTGTCTGTGTGCTCGCTTACACCCCCCCACCTTCCCCTTCTCTCTTCCTACATTTATGCCTTTTCTTCCATCCCTTTCTTCCTTTTATTTTATCTCTCCCCCCCCTCTTTCCTTCCTTCCTCCCGCCCCCCCCTCCTTCTTGATGTAGACAGGGGATATGGACAGTATGCGGGTCGCCCCCCCCCCCTCGGGAGCTGCTCTACACGGATTTCCCCCCCCTCTCCTTATTTCTCTCACTCCCCCTTTACCTTTTTCTCCCCTCCCCTTTAAAATATTATCCTTCACCCTTTTCATGCATGGCTTGATGAAAAAGGGGAGATAAGAGAAAGAATACGTAATGAGCCAAGGCAATACCCAGATGAAAACGCGGCATCCTGATTATCCGACCCATCTTGCCAGCCCCTTTCCTTCCGATCGCCCGGGCCAACCCCTTCTCCTTTATCATATTCCATTTCTTCTATATCTCTACCCATGTGATAATTTCAGGGGTCAAAAACAACACCAAGGTGGGTATAAACCCCAGGAACAAAATTAGTAGCACAGCACAGCTAACTATGAGACCATGGGACTGCACTTTTCGCCCGTCCCCCCACTACATCCTAATCTGCCCTTCGACGCGCTTTTCTCCCCCCCCCCCCCCGGCCTATCCCCAGGCAGTGTGGCCACTAACAATCACCTCCGGAAGTTCCCGCTATATTACATCTTTTTTCTTCTTCCCCCTTTTTTTTTATTTTTTTTCACCCCACCCCCTTTTTATTTCTCATTCTCCTTTTTCTCCCACTTCTTTTTTTCCTTTTTTTTTTTCTTACCCTATCTATCCTTCTTTTCTTCTTATTCCCCCTTTCCCCCCCCCCCCTACCCTTTTCTATCCCCCTCCCCCTTCCCCCTCCTTCTCTTTCCCCCCACATCCTCCATCCACCATGCGACGTGTGGGCTGGGTATCCCTCACTTTGCACGTGTTCCATTTTTATACTAAAATTCTCTTAACAGCGACCCTAGTCAACTCAGCCAAGAAAAACAGCAATGCAACGCAGCCCGTCATAGCTAAACAGTACTAAGGCTATTCCCCTCACCCAAGTTTTCCCCAAGTCCCCCCACATCCCCTCTACCCCCCCCCTCCTCCCTCCCTCCTTTTACCTTCACCACCCCCCCTACCCCTCCACCACTTTCTAATCCCACTTACACAACCCCACTACAGTTTTAACTTTCCCCACAACCCCACCTATCCATCCGCCCCTTTCACTTAAGAGCCCACCGCCCCCCCCCCCCGCCCTCTTTTACGTTTTTGAGAGTCCCAAAACAAACAACAAACAACAAAAAACAGCGAGTTTGCGAGTATCACTTTGTGTCAACCCTCGTATTTTATTGCCTTGTGCCTCATGTAGTGGCTGTTTTGTTTTTAAAATTGGCAAACAAATAATCAACAAATCAAATCAAATTGAAATCAAGAAAAGAATGTAGGCTAAAATGCTACCTAGACCGCAGCAAGTTGAATTTGTCCCCACAACCGAGGCGATAGGACACACAGGTTGAATGAAATATCAAAATAAACTCTTGAACAATTATGGTATGTATGCACACATGATGGAAGTCGCTTTGATAACAAGGCATCTGCTAAATGGCATATTATTCTTTATTTGGGGACAGTCGACTCGAAAAAAAAGATTAAAACAGTATGGCAAATTTAGCGTGATGTTGGTTTGCTTTGCTAGTAATTTGTCCTGGGATATAAAACATGGGTTGTTATTACCTGAAATGCACAACGCCTAACTCCGACACAATTATAATAACAGATAAAAAGGTTGCGTATCGCGTAAATTGCTGGCAATTATTGCTGATAAACAAAGGGGTCCGCTCATACTGAACCTTTGATAATTAAGTTTATCATTATCACAGATTTCAGCATGAGTTACAGGTGTCATGCCCACCCGGGAGAGCGACGCCCCGGATTGCAATGGTCTTCGCTCTTCTAACCTCTTCTTCGTTTTTCCCCCAGATATATAATCTCCCCGGATGTGGGTGCTCCATCTTACTGTCCAATCCCCTGTTCTTACAACACACTTCCTTGTCTGTTGTATGGGCGTTACACTAAAACATTCCCTCTTGATACTAAAATAAACGCTCTCCGGTTCAATAAAAACATTAACAACGCTAATCTTCATATAAAGACCGGGTAAAGTTTTTTTTGTATTAATCTATCCTCCTTCAGGGCTTCTCTTCTTCTTTGGCCATTATATGGCTGATGGCTGGCAAACAACTTTATGGTTTGCATTACCACAACAAACTGGACTGGGCGTAGGGACCTCAGTTCACTTTCAATCACACACGTGGGTTAGATGCTCTTACAAAACCAATGAGGAGGATGGAGAGGCGGGAATTGCAGCGAGTTGATTTTGAGCGTCACAAATAGAACAGGGGGAGAGTTCTATTTTAGCGTCATGGCCCACGCAGACGACTGTTGACGCGCCGCGCGCAGAGCAAGTGTAGGGCAACGATTGAATAACATGGAATGTCTACATTATTTGCAACGCTCGCGCACGCGACGCACGCGGTTATTTTTGTGCGTCGCATGTATGTTAGGTTTATAGATCAACAAAACAGCTTACGAAGCTTGGCCGGCTGTGGTTAGCTGGAAGGTGGGCAGGCCGAATTGGAAGATTAGAGACGTCCTGGCATTGTCTTCAAATTAACATGGCTAGGATGGCTGCCTTGGGCGTATAGCTGTTGCTCTAAGTGGATGCTAAACGCCAGAGATGCGGCCCAGAGATGCAACAGCGGCCCTGCCGAGGGATTATAGCTGTCATCTAAGGGAGGCTTAAACGCCAGATTGGCAACAGCGGCCGCCGAGGGATTTTATAGCTGTCTATAAGTGGAGGTAAAGCCCAGGAGATTGCAACAGCGCCGCCGAGGGATTAGGGATTATTAGCGTCCTCTAAGTGGAGGTAAACGGCCAGAATGCAACCGCGGCCTGCGGGAGGGAGGGATTATAGCGGTCCTCTGAATGAGGGGTTCCCGCCCAGAGATGCCAAAATCAATGTTTCATGAGCGGCAAAAAACTGCACTTGCCGCTGGCGATTAGTTAATTTATAGGCATTGAGTATAGTGACAGCGGGGGGAACTGTTTCATACCTTGGGGTGTAGTCCTAAAAACCGGGAAATGAGTTACCTCTGGTTTGTTCCAGCCATCTATGGGAGAAAATGAATGGGGAAGAAAAGGGTCCTGGAATGGAAAGCCTAAAATAAGGAGGAGGGTTAACACAGGCTTGGGAGATCTTATACGTTTTGTTTCTATGATATAATACCAGTCAGTTAACACAACCTTTATGAATTATGAAAGCCTTATGTTGGCTTTTGTATGATGACATTAAATTAGTCAAAATTCACACAAAAAAAGGATGTAGCTGATGAAGCTTATCTTTAGAAAAAAAAACGTTTCCCGCCCCCGGGTCCCGGGCCCTTTTTTTTTTATTCCCGTCACTGGGGCTCCGGATCAGGCAGAGTCCCTCTCAATCCATCACATCGGTCTTCGGAGAGTGTCCTTCTGGAAAGCGCACCAATAGGGAAGCTGGGAGTCACTACGCAAAGACACACAGACAAAAACAACACAAAGAAAAAAATGCTAAAACAATGGCAGGGCCATCTTCCTCTTCTGGGGTTGGAAACTCTCCTACAGTGGGACACATGGATCCGGGTTTATCTGTCGTCCTTTCTTTTACTTTCAACACGTCATCGAGGTAGCCAGCAACACCTGGTTCGGGCCCCTCCACCTAGGGTCTTTCCAGCTCTTTCTTCTGTAGTCTTTTACCGCGACAAAGTCTCCAGGGCGCAGACAATGCTCAGATCCTCCTGCTCGGTTGGGCAGAGAAGCCTTCACCCGTGAGAAGAGAGTCTTAAGAACATTGTTAAGTGAGACACAGTATGCTACTGTACCATGTCTTCTCATCAATCAGGAGAAGCCCTGAGATTAGGAAGTCCACATTCTTGGAGCAGTCCACTAGTTTCAGAGACAGGTCCCCTTTGTACTTTGTCTCCAGCCACAAATACATTTGCACATAAAACATTCCATCTAACTCATAACACATTCATTACTACTGCTCATATTCTTAATACAATTTGCATATTTACCAAAGGCCCAGGGGACCGGTAATTCCCCCTTTGGACACATGACTCACATCGTGATTCACCATGCACCCAAAAAACAAAACAACAACATTGCCTGTGAAACCAAAATAACCAATGAAATTAGAATGACAACCCTTATTTTCCACCATAATTTGCAAATAAATTCATTAAAAATGCTACAATGTGATTTTCTGGAGAAAAAAAATCTCATTTTGTCTGTCATAGTTGACGTGTACCTATGATGAAAATTACAGGCCTTGCTCATCTTTTTAAGTGGGAGAACTTGCACAATTGGTGGCTGACTAAATACTTTTTCCCCCCACTGTATTATAAAACGAATGAAAAATGAAGGCTATTAATGGCTATAAACTGTACATTATTAGCCAGTGGAGTGTGCGGAGGAGCGGAGTGACGTGAGAGAACTTGGGAAGGTTGAATACCAGACGGGCTGCGGCATTCTGGATGAGTTGTAGGGGTTTAATGGAACAGGCAGGGAGCCCAGCCAACAGCGAGTTGCGAGTATCACTTTGTGTCATCCTCGATTATTTTTATTGCATTGTGTCCTCATGTGTGGCTGTTTTGTTTTTAAATTGGCAAAATAATCAAAATAATCAAATCAAATTGAAATCAGAAAAGAATGTAGGCTAACATGCTACCTAGACCGCGCGCAAGTTGAATTTGTCCCCACACCAGAGGCGATCAGGACACACAGGTTGAAATATCAAAATAAACTCTGAACCAATTATGTTTATGTATGCACACATGACTGTAAGTCGCTTTGGATAAAAGCATCTGCTAAATGGCATATTATTATTTATTTGGGGACAGGTCGAAAAGCATTAAACATGTATGGCAATTTAGCTTGCTGTTGCTAGCTAATTTGTCCTGGGATATAAACATTGGGTTGTTATTTTACCCTGAAATGCACAAGGCCCTCTACTCCGACAATTAATCAACAGATAAAACGGTTGTCGTATCGAGTAAATGCTGGCAATTATTGCTGATAAACAAAGGAGTCCGCTCATACTGAACCTTTGATCATAAGTTTATTCATATCACAAGATTTCAGCATGAGTTACAGGTGTCATGCCCACCCGGAGAGCGACGCCCCAGATTGCAATGGTCGCTCTAACCTCTTCTTCGTTTTTCCCCCAGTATATATAATCTCCCCGAGATGTGGGTGGCTCCCTCTACTGTCCAATCCCCTGTCTACAACACACTTCCTGTCTGTTGTATGTGGCGTTACACTAAAACATTCCCTCTTGATACTAAAATAAACGTCCTCTCCGGTTCAACTTAAAAACATTAACAACGTCATAATCTTCATATAAGACAGGGTAAACGTTTTTTTTTTATTAATCTCTCCTCCTTCAGGCTTCTTCTTCTTCTTTGGACATTATATGGCTGATGGCAACCAACTTTATGGTGCATTACCACAACCAACTGGACTGGAGCGTAGACCTCAGTTCATCTTTCAATCACACACGTGGGTAGATGCTCTTAAAAACCAATGAGGAGATGGGAGAGGCGGGACTTGCAGCGCGTTGAGCGTCACAAATAGAACCGGAGTTCTATTTTAGCGTCTGGCCCACGCAGACGCTCGTTGACGCGCGCGAGCAGTGTAGGTGCAACGATTGAATAACATGCATGTATACATTTATTTTGCAACGCTCGCGCACGCGACGCACGCGGTGTGGTCGGCATGTTAGGTTTATAGATCACAACAAAACAGCTTGCAGCCTCTGGCCGGCTGTGGTTAGCTGGAAGGTGGCAGGCCGAATTGGAGATTAGAGACCTTCCTGGCTATTGTCTTTCAAATTAACTCATGGCTAGATGGCTTGCCTTGGGCGTATAGCTGTCCTCTAAGTGGAGGCTAAACGCCAGAGATGCAACAGCGGCCTGCCGAGGGATTATAGCTGTCCTCTAAGTGGAGGCTAAACGCCAGAGATGCAACAGCGGCCTGCCGAGGGATTATAGCTGTCCTCTAAGTGGAGGCTAAACGCCAGAGATGCAACAGCGGCCTGCCGAGGGATTATAGCTGTCCTCTAAGTGGAGGCTAAACGCCAGAGATGCAACCGCGGCCTGCGGAGGGATTATAGCGGTCCTCTGAATGAGGGTTACCCGCCAGAGATGCAAATCATGTCATGAGCGGCAAACTGCACTTGCCCGCTGGCGATAGTTAATTTATAGCATTGAGTATAGTGACAGCGGGGAAATGTTTCACTATCTGGGTTGTAGTCCTAAAAACCGGAAATGAGTTACCTCTGGTTTGTTCAGCCATTCCTATGGGGAAAATGAATGGGGAAAGAAAAGGGTCCTGGGATGAAAGCCTAAAATAAGGGAGGAGGTTAACACAGGCTTGGGAGATCTTAATACGTTTTGTTCTATGATATAATACCAGTCAGTTAACACAACCTTTATGAATTATGAAGCCATTATGTGCTTTTGTATGATGACATAAAATAAGTCAAAATTCACACAAAAAAGTGATGTTAGCTGATGAAGATTATCTCTTGGAAAAAACGTATAAGATCTCCCAAAGCCTGTGTTAACCTCCTACCTTATTTGACTATTCATTTCCCCAAAGGCTTTGTCCAACAAAACATGGCGAAGTTAGTGCCTGCCTAAAAGACGCCGTTACCATTTCTCTCTATCGTAGTGTTTTATTCACTAGGCTCTCTGTATGTCACTGTCCTGTGTGTGTATGAACCAGTGATGATTCACTCACCCCGTACGATATGTCAGCTGACCAGGAGATGAGCCAAGCCGCCCCGCTACCCCCGAGACCCTCTGGATGGTTAGATACAGTCAGGGTTTGATGAGTAACGGGTTACATGTAATACTGTAAACATTTTTGAAAATAAATACTGGAGTGATGTAAGATTGTTAATAAAACAGTTCATAGACGCATGTGTTATCCTGCGTCCATGTTTATAGGCTGCAAGTACGTTGAAATTAAGTTGTTTTCAAGTCGTTGAAACAACGACCTAAAAAATACATATTTTTAACTTTAACTTTCAACCAAAACCAAACATAGATTGGACCTCGAGCATAGTCTTCTTTTCAACGTCTTTTCAACTATATTTTGCAAGGTGGGATACTGCCCAATGTCAAACACCGTTTTAACGTGTCCAAATCAATAACCAATATGCAGAAACAGTTTGTGATAAATGGAAAACCTAAACATAAAATGTACTATCGACACAAACATGTTCCACAATAGTAATCATAATACTTGTATTTATTTAAACAACCACCTTATTAACTGCACAAGCACCAAAAACACTGTTGTTTTGACAAGTGGCAATAAATCACTAATATCGATTAGGGGGGGAAATCAGGTTGTACGTGCTGTTGAAACTAACACAACAAAAAAATACACATGGAAACGGGAGATATCTTTTACTTCACTGGTTAGAGGACAACCTGCAGAAGACAGTCAGCTACATTTTGGAGTGAGGCATTTACATTTAGCGGTCCCCAAAACGAAGAGAAACGCAACACTTATTTGTCATCACTCATATCGATATCACGTTGAAATCAATTGCAGGAGAGGGGGAGATGAGGTTGCACGTCCTGTTAAAACTAACAGCTCAAAAACCACACGGAATCTGGGAATAATGTGTACATCACTGGTCAGAGGACAATTTGTAGAAAACAGCTAGCTACATTTAGAAGTGTTGCATTTTGATTCAAATGGGTCGCCAACGTGGTAAGTGTAACACAACTCATTTCAGAGCCTGGATTTTCCCCCTGATGAGGCTAATATCCATATCACGCTGAAATCAATAGAACAGGGGGAAAACGGTTGGGGCGGCGCACAATTGGCCCAGCGTCGTCCAGGGTAGGGGAGGGAATAGCCAGCAGGGATGTAGCTCAGTTGGTAGAGCATGGCGTTTGCAACGCTAGGGTTGTGGGTTTGATTCCCACGGGGGGCAGTATGAAAAAAATAAAAATAATGTATGCACTCACTAACTGTAAGTCGCTCTGGATAAGAGCGTCTGCTAAATGACTTAAAATGTAAATGGTTCAACATTGTGAAATTCATTAAAATACGCATACAACAATGTTAAAACATTGTGATATTATTTAATTGATATCATGAAACAACTCCTTCATGTATGTACTTTCTGATGTTTAATCAGAGTTCTTTTACCAGCGTATCTCTTGCCACATTGATCACAGCTATAAGGTTTCTCTCCAGTGTGTGTTCTCAAATGTACCTTCAGGTTGCTTGAATCACTAAAACTCTTCCCACATTGATCACAGCTATAAGGTTTCTCTCTAGTGTGCGTTCTCAAATGTGCCATCAGGTTGCTTGATCGACTAAAACTCTTCCCACATTGATCACAGCTATAAGGTTTCTCTCCTGTGTGTGTTCTCTGGTGACTAGTCAGATGGCTAGATGTAGTAAAACTCTTCCCGCATTGATCACAGCGATAAGGTTTCTCTCCAGTGTGCGTTCTCAAATGTACCATCAGCTTGCTTGATCGACTAAAACTCTTCCCACATTGATCACAGCTATAAGGTTTCTCTCCTGTGTGTGTTCTCTGGTGGATAGTCAGACTGGTAGATGAAGTAAAACTCTCCCCACATTGATCACAGCTATAAGGTTTCTCTCCTGTGTGTGTTCTCAAATGTACCTTCAGGCAGCTTGCGTAAGTAAAACTCTTCCCACATTGATTACAGCTATACGGTTTCTCTCCTGTATGGATTCTCATATGTCTTTTAAGGGCTGTTGAAGAGTTGAATATCTTCCCACAGTCAGAGCAGCAGTGAGATTTCTTCCCTGTGGGTTTCCGCTGGTGTTTCATTTACATTACATTTTAGTCATTTAGCAGACGCTCTTATCCAGAGCGACTTACAGGAGCAATTAGGGTTAAGTGCCTTGCTCAAGGGCACATTAACGTCATTTAGCAGACGCTCTTAGCCAGAGCGACTCACAAATTGGTGCGTTCACCCTATAGCCAGTGGGATAACCACTTTACAATTTGGGGGGGGGGGGGGGGGGGTTAGAAGGATTACTTTATCCTATCCCAGGTATTCCTTAAAGAGGTGGGGTTTCAAATGTCTCCGGAGGTGGTGAGTGACTCCGCTGTCCTGGCGTCGTGAGGGAGCTTGTTCCACCATTGGGGTGCCAGAGCAGCGAACAGTTTTGACTGGGCTGAGCGGGAACTATGCTTCCGCAGAGGAAGGGGAGCCAGCAGGCCAGAGGTGGATGAACGCAATGCCCTCGTTTGGGTGTAGGGACTGATCAGAGCCTGAAGGTACAGAGGTGCCGTTCCCCTCACTGCTCCATAGGCAAGCACCATGGTCTTGTAGCGGATGCGAGCTTCAACTGGAAGCCAGTGGAGTGTGCGGAGGAGGGGGGTGACGTGAGAGAACTTGGGAAGGTTGAACACCAGACGGGCTGCGGCATTCTGGATGAGTTGTAGGGGTTTAATGGCACAGGCAGGGAGGCCAGCCAACAGCGAGTTGCAGTAGTCCAGACGGGAGATGACAAGTGCCTGGATTAGGACCTGTGCCGCTTCCTGTGTAAGGCAGGGTCGTACTCTCCGAATGTTGTAGAGCATGAACCTGCAGGATCGGGTCACCGCCTTGATGTTGGCGGAGAACGACAGGGTGTTGTCCAGGGTCACGCCTAGGCTCTTCGCACTCTGGGAGGAGGACACAGCGGAGTTGTCAACCGTGATGGCGAGATCATGGAACGGGCAGTCCTTCCCCGGGAGGAAGAGCAGCTCCGTCTTGCCAGGGTTCAGCTTGAGGTGGTGATCCGTCATCCATACTGATATGTCTGCCAGACATGCAGAGATGCGATTCGCCACCTGGTTATCAGAAGGGGGAGGTGTTCTGATCTGGAGGGACTCTTCTCTGTCTCCTCAGCTTCATGATGTTGTTGAGGCTCCCCAGAGGATCCACGATAGTCATGTCTCTCTTCTGTGTGAACGACAAAAGTCAGACAGATGGTTAAAGGCCCACAACAGCAGAAATACTGTTTATTTGAGGTAAAAGGTGATGCCCAGAGCGTACCCATGAAGCTGTACAACAATTGACATCTGTTAAATTATTTGACAATTGTCTTAAGACAGTCAAGTGAGCAATAATAGTAATATCTTGTCTTGTTTTCACATTAGTAGTAACATCGATGATTGTAGGCCAGAAATATGAATACACACAAAACATATGAACAAAATCATCCACTGTGAAAGTTGATACTTGCAGGCCCTTCATATGTAGGCTATGAGCAGCACTTCGTTAAATTGATCAAATCAGTTATTGTTTTCTTGATCAAACCGTGAGCAACACCTGTCACTAATTTCTCTCAAAACACAGGGATGTCGATTCACACGGGACTAGTATTACCAGAGGACCTTGGAGTTCGCCAAAAAACAGTAGGTTATTCTGGCTTGAATTGTTACTCTCCTGCCATGTAAAAATGACTGCCATGGCAGATTCAGACGGGACTAAAATTACAGATGTGGTGTTTTGTGCTTGTGCATATAATTACATTCAGAACCGCGGACAGCGACAGTATCCAAAGCGGGAGAAAGTACATTTGTTATAAAATAATATTAGATTTATTAGTGTTGCATCATTTTTTTGTACATAATATAACCATATACAATTTATGTATCACATGTCTTAGAGCGATGGACTGGGCCATCTCCGTGGCCTCCACAAAGTCTTGTGCACCAGCTGTTCCGGACGACTGTATGATCACTCTCTCCTTAGCCGATGTGAGTAAGACCTTTAACCCCTGTAAATCTAAGCCGTTGGGGGAGGGCGGCTAAACTGACATATTAAATTGTTTTAAGATGGTCGTACTATGGATTACTTAACTTACTTAGATTGAAGCAAATTTGCGTCAATTGACTCCAAGGGGTTAAACAGGTTAATCTTCACAGACAGATTACCAGGACGCGTACTCAGAGCATGCACTGACAAGCTGGCAAGAGTCTTCACTGACATTTTAAAACGTCTCCCTGACCGCGTCTGTAATACCTACATGTTTCAAGCAGAGGCATTAATATGGAGTTGGTCCCCCCTTTGCTGCTATAACAGCCTCCACTCTTCTAGGAAGGCTTTCCACTAGATGTTGGAACATTGCTGCGGGGACATGCTTCCATTCAGCCACAAGAGCTTTAGTTAGGTCGGGCACTGACGTTGGGCAATTAGGCCTGGCTCGCAGTCGGCCTTCCAATTCATCCCAAAGGTGTTCGATGGGGTTGAGGTCAGGGCTCTGTGCAGGCAAGTCAAGTTCTTCCACACCGATCTCGACAAACCATTTCTGTTTGGACTTCGCTTTACGCACAGGGGCATTGTCATGCTGAAACAGGAAAGGGCCTTCCCCAAACTGTTGCCACAAAGTTGGAAGCACAGAATCGTCTAGAATGTCACTGTATGCTGTAGCGTTAAGATTTCCCTTCACTGGAACTAAGGGGACCGAACCATGAATAACAGCCCCAGGCCATTATTCCTCCTCCACCAAACATTACAGTTGGCACTATGCATTGGGGCAAGTAGTGTTCTCCGGGCGTCCGCTAAACCCAGATTCGTCCGTCGGATTGATCACTCCAGAGAACGCCTTTCTACTGCTCCAGAGTCCAATGGCAGCGAGCTTTACACCACTCCAGCCGACACTTGGCATTAAGCATGGTGATCTGGGCCTTGTGTGCGGCTGCTCGGCCATGGAAGCCCATTTCATGAAGCTCCCGACTAACAGTTATTTATTTTTTTTGGGGGGGGGAATGGATCAGCTTAATATTGCAGATAGATTGTATCTTCTATCAATGTAATTGTCTGCATCACTTCCAATCCCCCATGTTTTTTAAAAGTTTTATATATATATTCCCCTTTATTACTTTTCAACCCCACCATCCTTTCCCTACTTGGAGTAAATTAGTGAACAACAATGCCCAGGCCTCTACTTCCGGTCTATACTTACTATCTACACCTTATGGACAGAGTTAATTTTACAATAATTATATATATATATATTTATTTATTTATTTATTTATTTATGTTTTTTTAGTTTTTTTTGGCTCCTGAACTTCTTCTACTCTCAACCTCTCCGATCATTTTCATGATGTCCATCCGGTTTGCTTCTAAATGCCATATCTTTCTAACTGTGCTCTTTCCCAAAAGCTCCCAACATACAACCTATATACTTATTATGGACACAGTATGCTTACATTATTAGCTATCTTTGTTATTATTTGTTGTTATTTGTTATTAGTCCCATCCTTCAACTCTATTCAATACCTCCCATCTATCTCTTAACACCATCCATATAGGATTTCTATTTGCCATATATATTTCAACCGTACTGTGATGTTTTACAAAAGTTCTGAACCTTTCTATTCTCATTGCTTCTACAGATTGTGAATTAAAAATAAACATTTTTGCTAAAAGTATTATTATATTATTGATTGATTGACTATGACTTTTCAGATCACCCAGTAATGCTATCTGCAAGGTTAGTTCCAGGTAAATATTGCAATCCTTTAGCCATTCCTGGACCTGTGTCCAAAAACAAGCTACAAATGGACAGAACCAAAACAAATGATCTAATGATTCTATCTCTTCACAGCAAAATCTGCAGAGCTGGGAAGATTGTATCCCCCATATAAATAACATTCTATTGGTAGCAAGAGTTTTATATAATAATTTAAATTGAAAGATTCAAATTTTAGAATCCTGTGTCGTTTTGCGTGTCAGTTCATAAACACTATGCCATGGGATCGGTACGTCAAAGATCTCTTCCCAACTATTTTGCAATCTATATGGGACGGCTGTCAATCCTTTGGTCCTTAAGTGAAACTGATATACTTTTTTATTTATCACAGTTTTCCTTAACCAATTATGTTCTTTAATGAAAGGCCGACAGACAAGTTCCTTACTTTCTCCCCCTTCAACTTTCCTCTTCCACTTTTGCGGTAAGGCTGCAATTATTTGGTTGTAATTTTGGGTAGAGCAGACATTTCCATATGTTTTTGTTAGCTGCATGTGCGACATAACTCCACCAGTCCTACCGATGATATCATTTACTTCGGATGGGGCCACAGTGTCTCCGGACCGCTCCTGTCTCAGCCTCCAGTATTTATGCTGCAGTAGTTTATGTGTCGGGGGGCTGGGATTAGTTGGTTATACCTGGAGTACTTCTCCTGTCTTATCCAGTGTCCTGTGTGAATTTAAGTATGCTCTCTCTAATTCTCTCGTTCTCTCTTTCTCTCTGAGAACCTGAGCCCTAGGACCATACGTCAGGACTACCGGGCATGATGACACCTTGCTGTCCCCAGTCCGCCTGGCCTTGCTGCTATTCCAGTTTCAACTGTTCTGCCTGCGGTTACGAAACCCCTACCTGTCCCAGACCTGCTGTTTTCAACTCTTAATGATCGGCTATGAAAAGCCAACTGAGAGACCTGAGCCCTAGGACCATACGTCGGGACTACCGGCCGTGGTGACTCCTTGCTGTCCCCAGTCCGCCTGGCCTTGCTGCTATTCCAGTTTCAACTGTTCTGCCTGCGGTTATGGAACCCCTACCTGTCCCAGACCTGCTGTTTTCAACTCTTAATGATCGGCTATGAAAAGCCAACTGAGATTTATTCCTGATTATTATTTGACCATGCTTGTCACTTATGAACATTTTTGAACATCTTGGCATGGTTCTGTTATAATCTCCACCCGGCACAGCCAGAAGAGGACTGGCCACCCCTCATAGCCTGGTTCCTCTCTAGGTTTCTTCCTAGGTTTTGGCCTTTCTAGGGAGTTTTTCCTAGCCACCGTGCTTCTACACCTGCATTACTAGCTGTTTGGGGTTTTAGGCTGGGTTTCTGTACAGCACTTCGAGATATTAGCTGATGTAAGAAGGGCTATATAAAATAAAATTGATTGATTGATTGATTTACTAAGATTATACCTTTTTTAAACATTCTGTCAAAAAATTAAGGTTTTTTGTCAATTAGTATATTTGAATTTAACCACAATATTTGTTGCATTATTTGTTCTGTCGTTTCTGGTGGATTAAATTGAAATTGCAACCAACTTTCTATGGCTTGTTTTAGAAATAGTGACATTTGGGAGATTATTTCCTTTTCAAATAACTGAAAGTGAGAGGTTGTAATCTGAATAAAGGGAAAAAGGCCTTTCTTGAACAGTGGGTGAGACAATCTTACTAAATTGCTTGAGAACCAGTTCGGATTTAAGTATAACTTTTGGATGACTGAAGATTTTAGTGATAGGTCTAATGCTTTAATATTTAATAATTTCTGTCCTCCGAATTCATATTCATTATATAAATATGCTCTTTTAATTTTGTCTGGCTTGCCGTTCCAAATAAAATTGAATATTTTTTTCTCATATAATTTAAAAAACTGTTTGCTAGGCGTAGGCAAGACCATAAGCAAATAGGTAAACTGGGATAATACTAAAGAGTTTTAATCAGGGTGATTTTTCCACAAATTGACAGGTATTTTCCTTTCCATGGTAGTAAGATCTTATCTATTTTTGCTAACTTTCTATTAAAATTTATTGAAGTGAGATCATTTATTTCCTTTGGGATATGTATTCCGAGTATATCCACATCACCATCAGACCATTTTATTGGTAAACTACATGGTAATGTAAAAATTGTATTTTTTAGTGATCCAATACGTAATATAGTACATTTGTCATAATTTGGTTTTAATCCAGAGAGGTTAGAAAATGTATCTAGATCCTCTATGAGGCTGTGGAGGGATTCTAGTTGTGGATCTAAAAGAAAACATGAATAATCTGCGTACAATGACACCTTTGTTTTTAAGCCCTGTATTTCTAATCCTCTGATATTATTATTGGATCTGATTTTAATAGCTAACATCTCGATGGCCACAATAAATAGATATGCCGATAGTGGACAACCTTGTTTCACTCCTCTTGACAGTTTGAAACTTTCTGAGAAATAGCCATTATTTACTATTTTACACCTAGGGTTACTATACATGATTTTGACCCATTTTATAAGAGATTCTCCAAAATTGAAATGCTCCAGGCATTTATATATAAATTCCAGTCGAACTTTATCAAATGCCTTTTCGAAGTCTGCTATGAATAGCAGGCCTGGTTTCCCATATTTTCCATAGTGTTCTATTGTTTCCAATACTTGCCTTATATTATCTCCAATGTATCTTCCATGTAAAAACCTGTCTGATTAGAATGAATAATATCCGACAATACCTTTTTAATTCTATGCGCTATACATATTGCTAGGATTTTTGCATCACAACACTGAAGTGTAAGGGGCCTCCAATTTTGTAAATGGACTGGATCTTTATATTTTCCACTTGTATCCTGTTTCAGTAATAATGAGATCAGACCTTCTTCTTGAGTGTCAGATAATCTACCATTTACATAGGAGTGGTTAAAACATGCTAATAACGGTCCTCTTAGTATATCAAAAAAGGTTTGGTATACCTCGATTGGCATGCCATCCAACCCTGGAGTTTTCCCGGACTTAAAGTCTTTAATTGCATCCAGAAGTTCCTCCTCTGTAATTTCACCTTCACATGAGTCTTTCTGTGTGGCTGTTAATTTGACATTATCAATAGAAAAAAAATCTCTACAATTAGCTTCAGTTAGAGGAGATGGAGGCGACTGAAAAGAAAACATATGCTTAAAATACTTTGTTTCTTCCTTCAAAATATCATTAGGTGAATTATGGGTGACTCCGTCAATTGTAACCAGTTTCATTAAGTTCTTTTGGTAGCATTCCTATGTTGAAGATTAAAAAAGAATTTTGTGCATTTTTCCCCATATTCCATCCAGTTTGCTTTATTTTTATAATATATTACACTTGATCTTTCTTGAATAAGTTTTTTCCATTTCTTTTTGTTTTTCCTCTAATTTATTCTGAGCCTCTGTTAGTTTTTATTGCCATCTATCTGTTCTGTTAGACTTTCTATTTCCTTTCTTAGTATAAACTCTTTTGACCTAAATTGCTTTTGTTTTCGAGATGAGTACTGAATTGCATGGCCTCTAAAGGCACATTTAAAGGTGTCCCATACAATAAGGGGATTCGCTGTACCTATGTTATGTTGGAAAAAGTCAGTTATAAATTCCTTTGTTCTAATTATAAATAAATTATCATCTAATAGGCTTTGATTAAATTTCCAATATCCTCGCCCACGTGGAAATTCAGTCAGAGTAATGTATATGCCTATTATATGATGGTCCGACCGCATTCTGTCCCCTATCAACACTTTTTAAACTTTTGGTGCCAACGAGAATGAGATAAGAAAGAAGTCAAGACGACTAGCTTGATTCAGTCTCCGCCATGTATATCTCACTAGATCAGCATATTTAAGCCTCCATATATCTACTAGTTCTAATGTATCCATGACATTCACAATTTCCTTAAGAGCATGTGGGTGATTGTTTGTGGTGTGATTTCCTTTTCGGTCCATTGAGCTATTTAAAACAGTATTATAATCCCCCACCATAATAATATTGTCTTGAGTTGCTTGCAGGCTTGATAATTTATTATATATATTGTCAAAGAATTGTGGATCATCATTATTTGGTCCGTAAAGGTTAATGAGACATATCTGTTTATGGTCCAATACCATATTTAAAATAATCCATCTACCTTGCATAACTATTTGGACAATTTGCACATTCGGATCGAAATTACTATTAATTAATATCATCACCCCTTTTGAATTTCTTTGCCCATGGGAGAAGTATATTCCCCCCCCCCATTATTTTTTCCACGCTACTTCATCTCGAATTGTTGAATGAGTTTCCTGTATACAATAGATATTATATTCCTTCTCTTTGAGCCATGTAAATATTGTTCTTCTTTTGTTATTATCAGCTAAGCCATTACAATTATAACTGGCTATACTTATTTCACCATACACCATAATGAGATACAAGTTTCAAGTCTATTTATCATTATATATGTTTGTAAATTTACCAATAAAAAATTGCGTAATGATTGAGTGTCCATATAGCTGTACTGTGATATTTGCATTGCTACGGAGTAACCCTTCAATTGTTCTCCACTAATTCCCCCGCTAAAGCCCCTCCCCATCCCAAGTTGAGCCGTCATCCCAGTGATCAGCATCCCACCCACGTCCCTCCGTATCCCTAAGGCCCCGAGAGGCCAGGACCCATCCATCGAAAACAGCACACAGTGCCACCCACAAAACAGAAGCAGGTTAACCGCCAAAAGCATTTCCAATGCTTTCACCTCTATATATATATATCTATATAACTATTTTTTTATTTTTTATTATGCATATCCTATTTTCCATCATTATCAATTAATATGCGTAATAATGTCGGCAGTTCACGCATAGGATTCTAACATATAACCAGGATTGCCATTGTATTACATTTAATTAATTGACAAGCAATTATTATCCTAGCAAATAATTCCTGCGGTCCATCCCATACCCCCCCTCCCAACATCCCCACCCCCCCCACAACAGATGCCAGACAAGCACACACGCACATACTCACATACTCCAACACACTCAACCCCCCTCCCCCACAATCCACCATAAAATCCGATACTCAACGGCTGTTATATCCCAGAGCCCAACTCGAGAAATAACTTGATCTACGAGTGCACATACAGTTAAAGCTGATTGAGAAAGCATGTAGATTGAGCAGAAATTGATAACAATGTGAGATTTGATTAATCTACTTAATCTATGTCAAGTCCTAGAAGACCCAGATGTTGACATTGTCAAAGTAACAAAAGGTTATTACAAAATCAGGGGGCAGGTAAACAACAGGTCAAGGGCAGGCAGAGATCAGTAATCCAGATCAGAGTCCAAAAAATACAGAACGGCAGGCAATTCGCCCCTTTTTTTTTTTTTTTTTTATAGTGGCAAAGGGTAAAGTCTACAAAACCTAGACCACTGTGTTTATTATAGATTCAAGTTTTGGAAACATAAAACTGTATTGAGATTAAATGTTTAGTCGAGGAGAAAATGTGCAGAATGTCTCACTCGATCTCCATCTTCTCCCGCCACTGGGCTTCCTCTCATCACCATATTTGGTAGTGAGTGGAAACAACCGGATGCTTAACATTTATACATCAGGTGAAATATCTGGCTCATTGTTCTATCTGTGGTGTGGTTGTGTTATTAAATGGTGGGCAGAAGCTGAAAAGAGTGAAGATAATCGAGGAGGAGCAGATTTGTTTGTATTATGACAGCAAAATACTCTTATGATGACTATAACATTTGTTGGCACCTTCAATTCATGCACATTTCTCATAAAAAAGTACACTGAACAAAAATATAAATGCAACATGCAACAATTTCAAAGATTTTACTGAGTTACAGTTCATATATATATAAGGAAATCAGTCAATGTAAATAAATGACTAAGGCCCTAATCTATGGATTTCACATGACTGGGGAGGGGTGCAGCTATGGGTGGGCCTGGGAGGGCATGGGTCCAACCCACTGGGGAGGGGGTGCAGCTATGGGTGGGCCTGGGAGGGCATAGGTCCACCCACTGGGGAGGGGTGCAGCTATGGGTGGGCCTGGGAGGGCATAGGTCCACCCACTGGGAGGGGGTGCAGCTATGGGTGGGCCTGGGAGGGCATAGGTCCACCCACTGGGGAGGGGTGCAGCTATGGGTGGGCCTGGGAGGGCATAGGTCCCACCCACTGGGGAGGGGTGCAGCTATGGGTGGGCCTGGGAGGGCATAGGTCCACCCACTGGGGAGGGGTGGCAGCTATGGGTGGGGCCTGGGAGGGCATAGGTCCACCCACTGGGGAGGGTGCAGCTATGGGTGGGCCTGGGAGGGCATAGGTCCACCCACTGGGGAGGGGGTGCAGCTATGGGTGGGCCTGGGAGGGCATAGGTCCACCCACTGGGGAGGGGTGCAGCTATGGGTGGGCCTGGGAGGGCATAGGTCACCCACTGGGGAGGGGTGCAGCTATGGGTGGGCCTGGGAGGGCATAGGTCCACCCACTGGGGAGGGGTGCAGCTATGGGTGGGCCTGGGAGGGCATAGGTCCACCCACTGGGGAGGGGTGCAGCTATGGGTGGGCCTGGGAGGGCATAGGTCCACCCACTGGGGAGGGGTGCAGCTATGGGTGGGCCTGGGAGGGCATAGGTCCACCCACTGGGGAGGGGTGCAGCTATGGTGGGCCTGGGAGGGGCATAGGTCCACCCACTGGGGAGGGGTGCAGCTATGGGGTGGGCCTGGGAGGGCATAGGTCCACCCACTGGGAGGGGGTGCAGCTATGGGTGGGGCCTGGGAGGGCATAGGTCCCACCCACTGGGGAGGGGTGCAGCTATGGGTGGGCCTGGGAGGGCATAGGTCCACCCACTGGGGAGGGGTGCAGCTATGGGTGGGCCCGGGAGGGCTAGGTCCCCACTGGGGAGGGGTGAGCTAGGGTGGGCCCGGGGGGGCTGGTCCACCCCCCTGGGGGGGGGCAGCTAGGGTGGGCCTGGGAGGGCATAGGTCCCCCCCCTGGGGGGAGGGGTGCACTTGGGGGGGGCCCGGGGGCTAGGTCCCCCCACTGGGGGGGGGTGAGCTTTGGGGGGGCCGGGGGGGGCAAGGTCCCCCCCACGGGGGGGGGGGCAGTATGGGGGGCCGGGGGGGCATAGGCCACCCCCTGGGGGGGGTGCAGCTATGGGTGGGCCTGGGGGGGGGATAGGGCCCCCCACTGGGGAGGGTGCGCTTGGGGGGGCCGGGAGGGCATGGTCCACCCCCCTGGGGGGGGGGTCAGCTAGGGTGGGCCTGGGGGGATAGGTCCACCCATGGGGGGGGGGCGCAGTATGGGGGGGGCCGGGAGGGGATGGTCCCCCCTGGGGAGTCAGGCCCACCATCGAATTAGTTTTTTTTTCCACACAAAAGGACTTTATTACAGACAGAAATACTCCTCAGTTTCATCCGCTGTTCGGGCGGGCTGATCTCAGACGATCCCTTAAGTGAACAAGCCGGATGTGGATGTCCTGGGCTGGTGTGGTTACACGTGGTCTGTGGGATCGGCTTATGGTAGAGAAATTGACATTAAATTATATGCAACAGCTCTGGTGGACATTCCTGCAGTCAGCATGCCAATTGCACACTCCCTCAAGTAAGTACTGTTTCCTTCTCCTCTTCCAACATGACAGTTATCTCTCCCTCCTCCTTCACTCCAAGAAACGGCATCCTCCTCTCTCTCTTCTTCTTCTTCTTTCCACTGTAACTTCCTCATCTTCTTTCTTTACTGTGACATCCTCCTCTTCCTTCTCCTCTTTCACAAACAATGTTCAGCCACAGACCCTCTTTCTCCATCCAGCAGACCTCCTCTTCTTTAGCAGGAGGGGGAGTAGCTTAGTGAGCTCATGGTCGGGGATGTTAGCTAGCTAGTTACCATTAGCCTAGTGTTACTTAGCCAGATAGGAGGATGTTAGCTAGCTTGTTAGCATTAGCCTAGTGTTACTTAGCCAGATAGGAGGATGTTAGCTAGCTTGTTAGCATTAGCCTAGTGGTTACTTAGCCAGATAGGAGGATGTTTAGCTAGCTTGTTAGCATTAGCCTAGTGTTTACTTAGCCAGATAGGAGGATGTTAGCTAGCTTGTTAGCATTAGCCTAGTGTTCCTTAGCCAGATAGGAGGATGTTAGCTAGCTTGTTAGCATTAGCCTAGTGTTACTTAGCCAGATAGGAGGATGTTAGCTAGCTTGTTAGCATTAGCCTAGTGTTACTTAGCCAGATAGGAGGATGTTAGCTAGCTAGTTAGCATTAGCCTAGTGTTACTTAGCCAGATAGGAGGATGTTAGCTAGCTTGTTAGCATTAGCCTAGTGTTACTTAGCCAGATAGGAGGATGTTAGCATTAGCATAGTGTTACTTAGCCAGATAGGAGGATGTTAGCTAGCTTGTTAGCATTAGCCTAGTGTTACTTAGCCAGATAGGAGGATGTTAGCTAGCTGTTAGCATTAGCCTAGTGTTACTTAGCCAGATAGGAGGATGTTAGCTAGCTAGTTAGCATTAGCCTAGTGTTACTTAGCCAATAGGAGGATGTTGCTAGCTTTGTTAGCATAGCCTAGTGTTACTTAGCCAGATAGGAGATGTAGCTAGCTTGTTAGCATTAGCCTAGTGTTACTTAGCCAGATAGGAGATGTTAGCTAGCTTGTTAGCATTAGCCTAGTGGTTACTTAGCCAGATAGGAGGATGTTAGCTAGCTTGTTAGCATTAGCCTATGTGTTACTTAGCCAGATAGGAGGATGTTAGCTAGCTTGTTAGCATTAGCCTAGTGTTACTTAGCAGATAGGAGGATGTTAGCTAGCTTGTAGCATTAGCCTAGTGTTACTTAGTCCAGATAGGGGAGGATGGTTGCTAGCTAGTTAGCATTAGGCCCCTAGTTGTTCCCTTAGCCCGATTAGGATGAGTTTCGCTAGCTTGTTAGCATTAGCCTAGTGTTACTTAGCCAGAATAGGAGGATGTTAGCTAGCTAGTTAGCATGAGCCTAGTGTTTACTTAGCCAGATAGGAGGGAATTTGGAGCTTAAGCTAGTTACCAGATAGCTAGTGTTACTAGTCCAATAGGAGGATTTTAGCTACTGGTTAAAGCATTAGCTAGTGTTCCTTATTAGCCAGAATAGGAGGATGTTAGCCTAGCTTGTTAGCATTAGCCCAGTGTTACTTTAGCCAGATAGGAGGAGGTTAGCTAGCTAGTTAGTCATTAAGCCTAGTGTTCCTTAGCCAGATAGGAGGAGGTTAGCTAGTTAAGATGAGCTATAGCCTAGTGGTAGCCTATTCTAGCTATTCAGAAGCCCATTCCCGCTTGATTGTAACTTAATATTAAATACATGGGGGAACTATCTATACAACATATATTTTCTTAAACACAGTGACACCGAAATATCTCAAGAGCTATAATGTTTCGGCTAGTTGTCGAGCAAGCTACCAAAGTGGCTGACTAGCTGTTGTTTTGTTTGTTGACTAAACTAGCTAGCAATTTTTTTATCAAAAACATAAGTCAGAACACAGCCTCTCTATTCTCTCATGGGATTCAGGTCCCTCTGACTGGGAAATGTCTTTCCACAATGAGAGCGTGTGTGTCTTCTCCTCCTGTGGTTTTAGTATGTTGGTAGGGCTTTTCTCCTGTGTGTGTTCTCTCATGCTTTTTCAGGCTCCCATACCACCTAAAACTCTTTCACACTGGGAACATTGGTAGGGCTTTTCTCCTGTGTGTATTCTTTCATGCACTTTCAGGCTCCCTTGATGGGTAAAACACTTTTCACACTGGGAACATTGATAGGGCTTTTCTCCTGTGTGTGTCCTCTCATGCTCCTTCAGGCTCCCATACCACCTAAAACTCTTTCCACAGTGGGAACAGTGATAAGGCTTCTCTCCTGTGTGTGTTCTCTCATGCCCAACCAGGGCCCCTAACTGAGCAAACCTTTTTCCACAGTTGAAGCAGTGGTAAGGCTTTTCTCCTGTATGTATTCTCTCGTGCATTTTCAGACTCCCTAAATTAGTAAAACTCTTTGCACAGTGGGAGCACGGATGTCGTCTCTCTGGTTTGGGAGTCTCTGGGTCTGGTTCCCCTGAAGGACTCTTCCCGCTGTCAGAGTGAGAGTCTGGTCTCTCTCCTGCCAAAGACAGACATATAATTTAGCTAAACAGCGACCTGAATGAAACCTCCACATGATAAAACAGTCTTCCTATGAGGTTTAATCCAGACTATATCCCACAATAGCCTGAGGTCAGTCTTCACAACACAATAAAAAATAAACTTGAGATGATGTAGAGATTCAAATCTAATCTTGCTCTAATGGAATGTCATGTTTATAGGCTGATCAGAGCTCTATAATAATAGATAATGTCATGTTTATAGGCTGATCAGAGCTCTATAATAATAGATAATGTCATGTTTATAGGCTGATCAGAGCTCTATAATAATAGATAATGTCATGTTTATAGGCTGATCAGAGCTCTATAATAATAGATAATGTCATGTTTATAGGCTGATCAGAGCTCTATAATAATAGATAATGTCATGTTTTATAGGCTGATCAGAGCTCTATAATAATAGATAATGTCATGTTTATAGGCTGATCAGAGCTCTATAATAATAGATAATGTCATGTTTATAGGCTGATCAGAGCTCTATAATAATAGATAATGTCATGTTTTAGGCCTGATCATGAGCTCTATAATAATAGATAATGTCATGTTTATAGGCTGATCAAGCTCTATAATAATAGATAATGTCATGTTTATAGGCTGATCAGAGTCTCTATAATAATAGATAATGTCATGTTTATAGGCTGATCAAGCTCTATAATAATAGATCATGTCATGTTTATAGGCTGATCAGAGCTCTATAATAATAGATCATGTTTATAGGCTGATCAGAGCTCTATAATAATAGATAATGTCATGTTATATGGCGGACAATAATACAGTGGCATTCGGAAAAGTATTCAGACCCCTTGACTTATTCCACATTTTGTTACAGCCTTATTCTAAACAGAGATACCTTATTTACATAAGTATTCAGACCTTTTCTATGAGACTCGAAATTGAGCTCAGGTGCATCCTGCTTCCATTGATCATCCTTGTAGATGTTTATACAACTTGATTGAGTCCACCTGTGGTAATTCCATTGATTTGACATGATTTGGAAAGGCACACATCCTGTCTATATAAGATCCCACAGTTGACAGTGCATGTCAGAGCAAAAAACCAGCTATGAGGTCAATGAATTGTCCGTAGAGCTCCGAGACAGGATGGTGTCGAGGCACAGATTTACATTTACAGTTTAGTCATTAGCAGAACGCTCTTAACCAGAGCGACTTACAGTTAGTGAGTGCATACATTTTTCATACTAACCAACAAGAGGAACAGATATTTGAAATGCTTTTACAATGGGAAGTAAAAGTGTAACCAAGCCTAATCTGATCCTACTTTTTTTGTTTCTATTACAATTGTCCAGTAAAGTATATTTTCACATCATACTTGCCACCATTTTGTCCTTTTTGGATTATTTCTCCACTGAGATTCTCCCAGAATCTGGCCAATATAGAGGCATTAGGCCTAGATGATGTTGTCCATCACGTTCACAGATTGAAGCAGAGAAATAGGCACTGACAGATTACGTTCAGTTGGTGGTCAATTTTGGTTCCTGTACTTTTGATTGTGGCAACTGCTGTGACAGTTCTGCACAGGGACAGTTTGACATGCAGAGTTGCTATGGGAACAAGCAGTTTGGTCGTACCACTGAATAGCGAAGGGATTATTATTTATTTTTTACAGTAGTTTCTGCATCAGTTCTATCTCTGGTAGAAGTACATTTGTCACAATAGATGTACTTTATAATGAAAAGCCTCAAGCAAGTAATGTCGAGGTCAGTCCCCAGGTGTCAATTAGTCAAGAGCCTCAAATATCCATTCATAAAACAACCTACTGACCAATTTGTAAAACCCGGAGGGAAAAAAAAATCCTAAAACCCACCAGGCTCTTAAAACACCCTTATCCACTCCTGACTGAGAGCCAACAGAGCCCCGCAGAGCCATTATTATGTGGCTATTATTAGCAACAGGAGCTACTGAGAGACGGTGTTGCCATCTGCTCAGTGAAGGTTTACCCAAAAAAAAATTTTGAGCATTTAAGGTCCCCAAAAAAAGTGGGGCCCCCACATTCTTAAAGGAGAGTTTTGGAACCCCCAAAATCTTCCTAGAGCTGGCCGCCGGCCAAAATGACAATCGGGGGGGAAAGGGCCTTTGGCAGGGGGGTGCCAGAACCCCAAGGTCACTCTACTGGCTCCTCTGTATGGGAGATCCTTTCCGAAGACAACCCCTTGCAGATTCCCCAACCAATGGCCTTTGCGGTGAGTGGCCAGAAAAGCCCCTCCCTTAAAAAACACTGACAGCCCGCTTGGATTTGCTAAAAGGCCCTTTGGGCTTCCGAAAAGAGAAAGAAAATTTAACTTTGGCCCAATGCCAAATGTCTGTCGGAGGAAACCTTGCACCTTCCTCCCGGGAAAAATTTGGGGGTGGGGGTATAGCTGTGGGGGTTTTTTTTCAGTGGCAGGGGCTGGGGGGAAATTCAGGATCGAGGGGGAAAAATGAACAAACAAAGTACAAGAGATCCTTTTTCAAAAAACCCTTTTCCCGACGCTCAGGACCTCGCTGGGGGGCAAAGGGTTTACCTTCCCCGGAAAACGCCCCCAAGAAAACCCGCCAAAACCCGAGGAGTGGGTTCAGGGAAATCCTGAATGTCCTTTATGCCCAGCCGAGCCCGGACTTGAAACCCCATCTAATATCTTGGGGA
>LR778290.1:1235297-1258032 GCA_902810595.1 Coregonus sp. 'balchen' | reverse complement strand
TGAGTTCTGTTGGTGTACTCTACCTGTATGTACTGGTATCCCCAAACGGCATCCTATCCCCATAGAGCTCTGGTCAAAAGTAGTGCACTATATAGGGAACAGGGAGCCATTTGAGACACACTTTATGTGTGTGTGTGTGTGTGTGTGTGTGTGTGTGTGTGTGTGTGTGTGTGTGTGTGTGTGTGTGTGTGTGTTTTTATTAAGAGTTATCCAAAGAAATATTGATTCAAATCCTGATTTATTCTCACACCTCGCTTTACATTCATTGGGAATTCCTCTAGGTTAGCACCTATCTGTACGTTGGGGTCAGCTTCATACGGGGGCGGCAGGTAGCTTAGTGGGTAAGAGCGTTGTGCCAGTAACCGAAAGGTCGCTGGTTCTAATCCCCGAGCCGACTAGGTGAAAAATCTGTCGATGTGCCCTTAAGCAAGGCACTTAACCCTAATTGCTCATGTAAGTCGCTCTGGAAAAGAGTGTCTGCTAAATGACTTAAATGTAAATATGCCCTTTCTGATCTATTTAGTATCTTGTATATCAACATTTAAGGCCTTCCAGTCAACTATTTAAAACGTTTTGTATCAGCTGTATTAGCTGTACTTCCAATCCATTTCCGTCCTTTTGGCCATAACGTCCTTAGTTGGCCCCTGACAGACCCAGAAGAAATTCGCAATGGCCCCCCGACTGATCCTCATAAGGAACGATCAGTGGTGATGCCAGTGTCTGATTTCCGCATCCTTCCGGGATAACTATTACCCCAGTACTTGACCCTGCTGCCTGATCCATTTTTCTTTGAGGGGTGTCTGCATTCCAAAAGCTATCTGTATCTAGGTGTTATGTTGTTTCACATTCTCCCTTGAATTCTCCCAAATTATATAACCCGATTGTTTTGTTGTAACACTCATATTTCCGCTCATAGTCTATTTGATATTTCTCTGGTGCTTCCCCTTTCCTGGTTTCTATTCTAACGTCCAATTGCTTACACTTCTCTCCCCATCCTGGTTGATTATAAAATTGTTCATATTTAGGATTTCCTAAAATATGACAAACATTCTGCTGGGCAATACGGTCTTTCCGAGTCCCTTAGACGACAGAAGTTGTGATTTAAACGTAGCCCAGTCCTGGTAGCTGTGGGGATTTGGTACTACTGTTAATTATTTTAAAGGGAGCTCCACAAAAGGTCACAGTTACCCATGATCCACCTGTCGTTCCTTTTATTATACTGAGGTCACAGTTACCCATGATCCACCTGTGGTTCCTTTTATTATCCTGAGGTCACAGTTACCCATGATCCACCTGTCGTTCCTTTTATTATCCTGAGGTCACAGTTACCCATGATCCACCTGTCGTTCCTTTTATTATACTGAGGTCACAATTACCCATGATCCACCTGTCGTTCCTTTTATTATCCTGAGGTCACAGTTACCCATGATCCACCTGTCGTTCCTTTTATTATCCTGAGGTCACAGTTACCCATGATCCACCTGTCGTTCCTTTTATTATCCTGAGGTCACAGTTACCCATGATCCACCTGTCGTTCCTTTTATTATCCTGAGGTCACAGTTACCCAACGCAATTTCCCCATAATCCTTGTGCTGGTTCCACCTACACCAATAATCATTTGACCCTCGTACTTTAATAGCGATCCCTTTCTGTACTTCAGTTGTGGTTCCTGCTTGTGCAAGAATATACATTCCAATCCTGTCTGTTTCTCTTCTCTGTCTTTTTTTTGTGCTCTTTACTATTGTCAGTATGCCATTTTCCTTACTCAACTGTTCTGGTTTCCAATTTCTGTTAGGGTGACTAGTCAAGGGTAGAGAAATCAATGGTGGGGAAATCTGGTGAGTCTTGGTGGTCTTGTAGGATCTTGGAGGTCTTGTAGGATCTTGGAGGTCTTGTAGGATCTTGGAGGTCTTGTAGGATCTTGGAGGTCTTGTAGGATCTTGGAGGTCTTGTAGGATCTTGGAGGTTACGTAGTATTTATAAGGTCCTCTGAATGGGGAGCAGCATTTATTTTTCAACTGGAAACAATGAGCCCAATCAGTCCTCCATGACAACAACATCATAAGCAACAGAATGGGGCTATTCAATCCTTCGTTTTTGAGTTATGCTCAGGAGAAACAATTTGTCTAATCTATACTTCCATAATTCCAACTCCTGTTCTTGAAGACTGGAAATCTTTCAGACAGTTTTTTTCTGTAGGCCTAAAGATATAACCTAATCATATTATTATCTATAGTAGAAAGCAATGGGTTAGAAGATGCCTACATAACAAACTCATAAAGTTAAATGCAACATCCATTTATGGCCAGCTACATAACCTCTAACATTGACTTATCCTGCAATAGATGTTCAATTGGTAATAAGTCTTGTCCTGGAGGCAGAACTGAGGGATTTCTGCTAGATGGGCCAGCTGCAGTCAACATTGGATATACTGTCAATTTTCATGAAAACACAAATGTAAGGTTAGGGTTATTTAATGTTAGGCATTAGGGTTAGCAGTGTGGTTAAGGTTAGGGTTATTTAATGTTAGGGTTAGGCATTAGGGTTAGCAGTGTGGTTAAGGTTAGGGTTATTTAATGTTAGGGTTAGGCATTAGGGTTAGCAGTGTAAAGTAACTGAAAGCAATCAGATTACGTTACTGAGTGTCAGTAATCCAAAAGTTAGTTACTGATGAGAATTCTGGACTGTAGATTTAGAAGTAACCTACCCAGGCCTCCCAAGTGGTGTAGCGGTCTAAGGCACTGTGTCGCCGTGCTTGAGGCGTCACTACAGACCCGGGTACGATCCCAGGCGGTGTCACAGCCTGCCGTGACTGTGAGACCCATGAGGCGTCACTACAGACCCGGGTTCGATCCCAGGCGGTGTCACAGCCTGCCGTGACTGTGAGACCCATGAGGCGTCACTACAGACCCGGGTTCGATCCCAGGCGGTGTCACAGCCTGCCGTGACTGTGAGACCCATGAGGCGGCGCAAAAAAAAAGGATCAGGATCTCGTCACGGTATCTTTGGCATTTAAATTGCCATCGGTAAAATGCATTTGTGTCCGTAGCTTATGCCTGCCCATACCATAACCCCACCATGGGGCATTCTGTTGACATCAGCAAACCGCTCACCCACACGACGCCATACACGTGCTCTGCAGTTGTGAGGCCGGTTGGACGTACGGCCAAATTCTCTAAAACAACGTTGGAGGCGGCTTATGGTAGAGAAATTAACATTCAATTCTCTGGCAACAACTCTGGTGGACATTCCTGCAGTCAGCACGCCAATTGCATGCTTCTTCAAAACTCTAGTCATCTGTGGCATTGCATTGTGTGATAAAACTGCATATTTTAAAGTGGCCTTTTATTGTGCCTAGCACAAGGTGCACCTGTGTAATGATCATGCTGTTTAATCAGCTTCTTGATATGCCACAGCTGTGAAGTGGATGGATTATTATGGCAAAGGAGGAGAAATGCTCACTAACAGGGATGTGAACAACATTTGAGAGAAATAAGCTTTTTGTGAGTATGGAACATTTCTGGGATCTTTTATTTCAGCTCATGAAACATGGGACCAACACTTTACGTTGTTGCGTTTATATTTTTGTTCAGTATAGTTTATTTATATAGCACATTTCAGACATGAAATGCAACGCAATTCACAGGAAAAAATGAATAAAAGCTATGAGGTGCACCACATAAATTATTATGATTACTAAATGTTACATGAAATGGAAATATTAAGAAATATCAAAACCGAATGTACACCCCTTTGTTCATATGTATTGGCAATAATTCAATTCCAATAGGGAGGCATGGAATAATTAAAAATGTATATTTTGTCAGGCTGGATGTTTGAAATATGAGTAGGTGATTTGAGTCATGCTTCTTCAGTAGTGGAATAAAGACAATGAGTACTTGAATGTTGTAAAGAAATACTGGAGTGATGTAAGATTGTTAATAAAACAGTTCATAGACACATGTGTTATCCTGCGTCCATGTTTATAGGCTGCAAGTACGTTGAAATGAAGTTGTTTTCAAGTCGTTGAAACAACGACCTAAAAAATACATATTTTTAACTTTAACTTTCAACCAAAACCAAACGTAGATTGGACCTCGAGCATAGTCTTCTTTTCAACGTCTTTTCAACTATATTTTGCAAGGTGGGATACTGCCCAATGTCAAAACACAGTTTTAACGTGTCCAAATCAATAACCAATATGCAGAAACAGTTTGTGATAAATGGAAAACCTAAACATAAAATGTACTATCGACACAAACATGTTCCACAATAGTAATCATAATACTTGTATTTATTTAAACAACCACCTTATTAACTGCACAAGCACCAAAAACACTGTTGTTTTGACAAGTGGCAATAAATCACTAATATCGATTAGGGGGGAAAATCAGGTTGTACGTGCTGTTGAAACTAACACAACAAAAAAATACACATGGAAACGGGCGATATCTTTTACTTCACTGGTTAGAGGACAACCTGCAGAAGACAGTCAGCTACATTTTGGAGTGATGCATTTAAATTTAGCGGTCCCCAAAACGAAGAGAAACGCAACACTTATTTGTCATCACTCATATCGATATCATGTTGAAATCAATTGCGCGAGAGGGGGGAGATGAGGTTGCACGTCCTGTTAAAACTAACAGCTCAAAAACCACACGGAATCTGGGAATAATGTGTACATCACTGGTCAGAGGACAATTTGTAGAAAACAGCTAGCTACATTTAGAAGTGTTGCATTTTGATTCAAGTGGGTCGCCAACGTGGTAAGTGTAACACAACTCATTTCAGAGCCTGGATTTTCCCCCTGATGAGGCTAATATCCATATCACGCTGAAATCAATAGAACAGGGGGAAAACGGTTGGGGCGGCGCACAATTGGCCCAGCGTCGTCCAGGGTAGGGGAGGGAATGGCCAGCAGGGATGTAGCTCAGTTGGTAGAGCATGGCGTTTTCAACGCCAGGGTTGTGGGTTCGATTCCCACGGGGGGCCAGTATGAAAAATACAAAAATAATGTATGATGGTTCTACATTGTAAAATTCATTAAAATACTCATACAACAATGTTAAAACATTGTGACATTATTTAATTGATATCATGAAACAACTCCTTCATGTATGTACTTTCTGATGTTTAATCAGAGTTCTTTTAGCAGCGTATCTCTTGCCACATTGACCACAGCTATAAGGTTTCTCTCTAGTGTGTGTTCTCAAATGTACCTTCAGGTTTTTTGAATCACTAAAACTCTTCCCACATTGATCACAGCTATAAGGTTTCTTTCTAGTGTGTGTTCTCAAATGTACCATCAGGTTGCTTGATTGACTAAAACTCTTCCCACATTGATCACAGCTATAAGGTTTCTCTCCTGTGTGTGTTCTCTGATGTACTATCAGGCAGCTTGATTGAGTAAAACTCTTCCCGCATTGATCACAGCTATAAGATTTCTCTCCTGTGTGTGTTCTCTGGTGACTAGTCAGACGGCTAGATGTAGTAAAACTCTTCTCGCATTGATCACAGCTATAAGGTTTCTCTCCTGTGTGCATTCTCAAATGTACCATCAGCTTGCTTGATCGACTAAAATTCTTCCCACATTGATCACAGCTATAAGGCTTCTCTCCTGTGTGTATTCTCTGGTGTATAGTCAGACTGGTAGATGTAGTAAAACTCTTCCCGCATTGATCACAGCTATAAGGTTTCTCTCCAGTGTGTGTTCTCAAATGTACCTTCAGGCAGCTTGAGTGAGTAAAACTCTTCCCACATTGATCGCAGCTATAAGGTTTCTCTCCAGTGTGTGTTCTCAAATGTACCTTCAGGCAGCTTGAGTGAGTAAAACTCTTCCCACATTGATTACAGCTATAAGGTTTCTCTTCTGTATGGATTCTCATATGTCTTTTAAGGTCTGCTGAAGAGTTGAATATCTTCCCACAGTCAGAGCAGCAGTGAGATTTCTTCCCTGTGGGTTTCCGCTGGTGTTTCTTGAGGTGTTCAGATCTGGAGGGACTCTTCTCTGACTTCTCAGCTTCATGATGTTGTTGAGGCTCCCCAGAGGATCCACGATAGTCACGTCTCTCTTCTGTGTGAACGACAAAGTCAGACAGATGGTTAAAGGCCCACAACAGCAGAAATACTGTTTATTTGAGGTAAAAGGTGATGCCCAGAGCGTACCCATGAAGCTGTACAACAATTGACATCTGTTAAATTATTTGACAATTGTCTTAAGACAGTCAAGTGAGCAATAATAGTAATATCTTGTCTTGTTTTCACATTAGTAGTAACATCGATGATTGTAGGCTAGAAATATTAATACACACAAAACATATGAACAAAATCATCCACTGTGAAAGTTGATACTTGCAGGCCCTTCATATGTAGGCTATGAGCAGCACTTCGTTAAATTGATCAAATCAGTTATTGTTTTCTTGATCAAACCGTGAGCAACACCTGTCAAACTCATTTCTCTCAAAACACAGGGATGTCGATTCCCACGGGACTAGTATTACCAGAGGACCTTGGAGTTCGCCAAAAAACAGTAGGTTATTCTGGCTTGAATTGTTACTCTCCTGCCATGTAAAAATGACTGCCATGGCAGATTCAGACGGGACTAAAATTACAGATGTGGTGTTTTGTGCTTGTGCATATAATTACATTCAGAACCGCGGACAGCGACAGTATCCAAAGCGGGAGAAAGTACATTTGTTATAAAATAATATTAGATTTATTAGTGTTGCATCATTTTTTGTACATAATATAACCATATACAATTTATGTATCACATGTCTTAGAGCGATGGACTGTGCCATCTCCGTGGCCTCCACAAAGTCTTGTGCACCAGCTGTTCCGGACGACTGTATGATCACTCTCTCCTTAGCCGATGTGAGTAAGACCTTTAACCCCTGTAAATCTAAGCCGTTGGGGGAGGGGGGCTAAACTGACATATGGAATTGTTTTAAGATGGTCGTACTATGGATTACTTAAATTACTTAGATTGAAGCAAATTTGCGTCAATTGACTCCAAGGGGTTAAACAGGTTAATCTTCACAGACAGATTACCAGGACGCGTACTCAGAGCATGCACTGACCAGCTGGCAAGAGTCTTCACTGACATTTTAAAACGTCTCCCTGACCGCGTCTGTAATACCTACATGTTTCAAGCAGAGGCATTAATATGGAGTTGGTCCCCCCTTTGCTGCTATAACAGCCTCCACTCTTCTAGGAAGGCTTTCCACTAGATGTTGGAACATTGCTGCGGGGACTTGCTTCCATTCAGCCACAAGAGCTTTAGTGAGGTCGGGCACTGACGTTGGGCGATTAGGCCTGGCTCGCAGTCGGCCTTCCAATTCATCCCAAAGGTGTTCGATGGGGTTGAGGTCAGGGCTCTGTGCAGGCAAGTCAAGTTCTTCCACACCGATCTCGACAAACCATTTCTGTTTGGACTTTGCTTTACGCACAGGGGCATTGTCATGCTGAAACAGGAAAGGGCCTTCCCCAAACTGTTGCCACAAAGTTGGAAGCACAGAATCGTCTAGAATGTCACTGTATGCTGTAGCGTTAAGATTTCCCTTCACTGGAACTAAGGGGACCGAACCATGAATAACAGCCCCAGGCCATTAGGCACTATGCATTGGGGCAAGTAGTGTTCTCCGGGCGTCCGCTAAACCCAGATTCGTCCGTCGGATTGATCACTCCAGAGAACGCCTTTCTACTGCTCCAGAGTCCAATGGCAGCGAGCTTTACACCACTCCAGCCGACACTTGGCATTGCGCATGGTGATCTGGGGCTTGTGTGCGGCTGCTCGGCCATGGAAACCCCTTTCATGAAGCTCCCGACTAACAGTTATTCTGCTGACGTTGCTTCCAGAGGCAGTTTGGAACGCTTGGATTTTATACACCTGTCAGCAACGGTTGTGGCTGAAACAGCTGAATCGACTAATTTGAAGGGGTGTCCACATACTTTTGTATATATAGTGTATTTGCGACTGCTCGACTAAAAAAATCTCTGTCGACAAAACAGCCTATCGACCAAACAATCGACCAGTCGACTAGGGTCAGCCCTAAAAAAATGAAAATACATTTGCAGAATATTATACAATGACTTATCAACAGCTCCAACAATTTGACCCCCACAGGAAAGCCTCACTGGCAGATATAGAAAGACCCATAAACTGTATAGCCATTGATTCTTTAAGAATATAACTTTTAAATGCCTCAAATGTTTCAACTGTCTTACCCCATCAGAAACCAAAACATAAGCTCATATAACGCCACTGTTTGTAAACAAACACTGTATAGCCTCAATTTGGTTAAAACTGTGATTTTGACCTTATGGACGGCCAGTCCTTGTATTCATAGTGTAGTGAATTCCAGGGGTAGCCCTGAGCTGGACTCAAACCTGGGTCCAGAGACTGTCAAGCCAACACCTTATAACTGTTATACCAAGATGTCTGAACTTCTTGATGAGGTCGCTAGGTTTTGGGTTAAGGTTGCTACAATAGCTTTCTCTATGAATTTGAGAGTGGTTACATTTCTCCAGCCCCCATCCCTCAGCTGTTTACCAAACCAAGTCTAAGGGCAGCCATTTTGTTTATGTTTAAATCCAAGGTTGTCCCTTTAAAAAAGCCACACATCAATCAATCCACCAATCTGCAGTTCAAACAATAACAAAGCTGTCATTCTGCCACTGTTTTGGTAATAAGATGATGGATGGGACTGGAGAAATGTAACTACTCTCAAATCATAGACAGACCTATGGATGCAAGGACTGACCATCCATGATATCACCATTATAGTTTTAACCATGTTGAGGCGATACAGTGTTGGTTTACATTTACATTGTTTCTAAACATTGGAGTAAAAAAAGCTTATTTTGGGATCTGATGGGGTACGACAGTTGAACTAAGCTTATGAGGCATGTGTTATATTCTTCAAGAATATAAATAATTTAAAAGTCCAAATATGGATGTAGCAACTGCAGATTTCCCCTTTAACACCACACATCAGTTCAACAACTGCAGAGTTTGTGCCTCTGTTTTTAAGACAGTACTTACTAGTGTTAATCAGGGCCCGGTTTCTCAAAACCATCTTACTGCTAAGTTCATCATTAGAACCATTGGATGCCTTAAGGTGCCTTTGGGAAACCGGAACCAGATATCCAGTTCCCTCCTCTTCTTCCTCCTCCTTTTTCGATGCGACAGTCATCTCCCCCTCCTCTTCTTTCACTCCAAAAACTGCATCCTCTTCCTCTTTTACTCTGAACGCATCTTCCTCTTCTTTCACTGTAACGTCTTTCTCTTCTTCTTTCACGGTAACAGCCTCACCCTCTACTTGTTTTTGTATTGTAACATCCTCCTCTTCCTTCTCCTCTTTCACGACAATGTTCAGCCACAGACCCTCTTTCTCTGCCCAGCAGACCTCCTCTTCTTTAGCAGGAGGAGAGTAGCTTAGTGAACTCATCTTCGGGAATGTTAGCTAGCTAGGCTAATGCTAACTTAACCAGCCAGCTAGCTGACCAATAACAACAACACCGTAAATATGAAATAAAATGAGATAACTAACTAGACGACAGAAGTAGGTTTAAAACACAGTGGCTCATATACACGAAAGCGTCTAAAGAGGCGTTACAAGCGCCATGCTCTACCAATTGAGCTACAGAGGACCACAAGGTTTGAATTAATGTGGGGTATCAGACAAGGGTGAGTTCACCTCTCTTCCTATTAGACACACAGCTTCTTACTTCTCATATTAAGAGAAGTGTTTTAAAGGGTATTTCTACTGCAGGAGATCATTATTAGTCAGTTACCGGATCACCCCACCCTCTTTCCATTGATCATCCTTGAGATGTTTCAACAACTTGAATTGGAGTCCTCCTGGGGTAAATTCAAATGATTGGACATGATTTGGAAAGGCGCACACACAAGTCTATATAAGGTCCCACAGTTGACAGTGCACGTCAGTGCACGTCAGAGCAAAGACGAAACCATGAGGTCAAACCATGAGGTCGACGGAATTGTCTGTAGAGCTCCGAGACAGGATTGTGTCGAGGCACAGGTCTGGGGAAGGGTACCAAAAAATGTCTGCAGCATTGAAGGTCCCCAAGAACACAGTGGCCTCCATCATTCTTAAATGGAAGAAGTTTGGAACCACCAAGACGCTTCCTAGAGATGGCCGCCCGGCCAAACTAGAGCAATCGGGGGAGAAGGGCCTTGGTCAGGGAGGTGACCAAGACTCTATGGCCTGAATGCCAAGGCTGCAAGAAAAATACATATGTTCAACTTTCACTTTCAACCAAATGCAGATTGGATGTCGGGTATAGTCTTCTTTTCAACATCTTTTCAACAACATTTTGCTAGGTGGGGTAGCCCAATTTCAAAACACAGTTTTATTGTGTTCAATAATCATATTACTTGTATTTTTTTAAACAAGCATCTTAAAACAACAATGTTGTTTTGTGGCAATAAATCACTGATATCGATTAAATCAGGTTGTACGTGCTGTTGAAACTAACTAAAAAGTCACATGGAAATGGGAGATATCTTTTACCTCACTGGTTGGAGGACAACCTGCAGAATACAGTCAGCTACATTTTAAGTGATGCATTTAAATTCAGGGGTCCCCAAAACAAAGACAAATTCAATACTTATTTGTCATCACTCATATCGATATCACAAAATCAATTGGGGAGTGGGGAGATGAGGTTGCTGGTCCTGTTAAAACTAACAGCTCAAAAAACCACATGGAATCTGGGAATAATGTGTAGAGGAACATTTGTAGAAAACATCTAGCTACATTTTGAAGTGTTGCACACATTCTAAATCGTGACATTATTCATTAAAATACTCCTTCTACAATGTTAAAACATTCTACATTGTGACATTATTTCATTGATATCATGGAACACCTCCTTCATGTATGAATTGTCTGATGTTTGATCAGAGATCTTTTATCAGAGTATCTCTTGTCACATTGATCACAGCTATGAGGTTTCTCTCCTGTGTGTGTTCTCTGGTGTGATTTTAAACGCCCTGATGAAACAAAACTCTTTCCACAGTCAGAGCAGTGGAAAGGTTTCTCTCCTGTGTGTGTTCTCTGGTGTATAATACAACAGGTAGCTGCAACAAAACTCTTCCCACATTGATCACAGCTATAAGGTTTCTCTCCTGTGTGTGTTCTCTGGTGTGTTTTCAGGGTTCCAGATGTAACAAAACTATTCCCACATTGATTACAGCTAAAAGGTTTCTCTCCTGTGTGTGTTCTCTGGTGTATAGTCAGCTTGTTAGATGCAACAAAACGCTTCCCACATTGATCACAGCTATAAGGTTTCTCTCCTGTGTGTGTTCTCTGGTGTATAATACAACAGCTAGATGCAACAAAACGCTTCTCACATTGATCACAGCTATGGGGTTTCTCTCCTGTATGGATCCTCTGATGTACTATCAGGCTGCTTGAGTGACTAAAACTCTTCTCACATTGATAACAGCTGTAAAATGTCTCTCCTGTGTGTGTTATGTGGTGTGATTTTAACTGTCCTGATGAACAAAAACTCTTCCCACAGTCAGAGCAGTGGTAAGGTTTCTCTCCTGTGTGTGTTCTCTGGTGTATAGTCAGCTGGCTAGATGTAGTAAAACTCTTCCCACATTGATCACAGCTATAAGGTTTCTCTCCAGTGTGAATTCTCGTGTGTACTTTTAGTGAATCTGATTTCTTCCCCGTGGGTTTCCGCTGGTGTTTCTTGAGGTGTTCTGATCTGGAGAGACTCTTCTCTGCCTCGTCAGCTTCATGATGTTGTTGAGGCTCCCCAGAGGATCCACAATAGTGACGTCTCTCTCCTGTGTGAACAACAAAGTCAGACAGATGGTTAAAGGCTCACAACAGCAGAAATCCTATGTTTATTTTAGCTAAAAGGTGATGTCCATTATGTTGTACAACAATTGACGTCTGTAATGAATGTTTAAATGCTTTAACAAACTTATTTGACAGGTGTCTTCATAAGACTGTCAAGAGAGCAACAATTGATGATTCTAGAAAATAGTGCTTAAATAACAAAGAAAACGTTTCAACAATAAAATACTTTATTAACTTCAAGTACTAAAGGTAGTAGATTACAATTAGGGAAAACCTAAAACCCAAAGACAAAACCAATATCTAGACCTAGGGCCTATATCATCAGATCCTCTGAGGAACTTTGGTTGAACAAATTAACCCCTTTGGGGCTGGACATGTCCACAGCCTTTTTCATTTCAAAAGTCCTGATCTCCTAAAATATATGTTTGCCGGGTTGCTTTCACCTCTCTGGGAGGAAGGACGTCAACATTGCACAGCAGCTGAAACCTGGTTCCATCTGAGTGGCTCCAGATAAATAAAGCTGTAAAGGAGGAACGCTGACTAAAATAGACAACCCAAAAAAAGGCATTTTGATTAATTTTTTTACGTTAAAAAAAAAGTTCAAATGCCTCTCCTGTGAAGTAGTGAGGTGTGACACATACACCCAGCTTTCTGTAATGGATCACATATGTGACCGACCGGCTCAATTCGGTCTTATGTAGCAAAATTTGACATTTAGTTTTTAACATTGGATAAAAGTAGAGACTCGGGAACTAGAAAATTGTATATCATACACTACAGTTGAGAAACAATGGGAAAGTAATTCTGCTGTGAAAGTTGATAAACTTGTAACCCCACTTTTGAGAAAATAGCCCTTGAATATTTTGGTACACCTACTGGAGAGCTATTCTTTGTCTACACCCATTCAGCATCGTTCACAGCCTCTTAAGCCTTAGCCCCACCCATCTCTTTAAGGATTGACATGTGAGGCCATGTGCTAAACAGAGTGAGTACGGTAGTGTACTAAACAACCAAAGATTTCAAGACCAAAAGGATTTCATGCTCCGACACAGGATTGTGTCGAGGCACAGTCTTGGGCAGGGTACCAAAAACATGTCCTGCAGCCTGAAGGTCCCCAAGAACACAGTGGCCTCCATCATTCTTAAATGGAAGAAGTTTGGAACCACCAAGACGCTTCCTAGAGATGGCCGCCCGGTCAAACTAGAGCAATCGGGGGGAAGAAGGGCCTTGGTCAGGGAGGTGACCAAGACTCTATGGCCTGAATGCCAAGGGCTTGCCAAGAGAAAAATACATATGTTCAACTTTCACTTTCAACCAAATGCAGATTGGATGTCGGGTTATAGTCTTCTTTTCAAATCTTTTCAACAACATTTTGCTAGGTGGGGTAGCCCAATTTCAAAACACAGTTTTATTGTGTTCAATAATCATATTACTTGTATTTTTTTAAACAAGCATCTTAAAACAACAATGTTGTTTTGTGGCAATAAATCACTGATATCGATTAAATTACGTTCGTACGTGCTGTTGAAACTAACTAAAAGTCACATGGAAATGGGAGATATCTTTTACCTCACTGGTTGGAGGACAACCTGCAGAATACAGTCAGCTACATTTTAAGTGATGCATTTAAATTCAGGGGGTCCCCCAAAACAAAGACAAATTCAATACTTATTTGTCATCACTCATATCGATATCACAAAATCAATTGGGGAGGGGGGAGATGAGGTTGCTGGTCCTGTTAAAACTAACAGCTCAAAAAACCACACGGAATCTGGGAATAATGTGTAGAGGAACATTTGTAGAAAACATCTAGCTACATTTTGAAGTGTTGCATACATTCTAAATCGTGACATTATTCATTAAAATACTCCTTCTACAATGTTAAAACATTCTACATTGTGACATTATTTCATTGATATCATGGAACAACTCCTTCATGTATGAATTGTCTGATGTTTGATCAGACATCTTTTATCAGAGTATCTCTTGTCACATTGATCAAGGCTATGAGATTGTGTGTGTGTTCTCTGGTGTGATTGTAAACACCCTGATGAAGCAAAACTATTTCCACAGTCAGAGCAGTGGTAAGGTTTCTCTCCTGTGTGTGTTCTCTGGTGTATAGTCAGCTGGCTAAATGTAACAAAACGCTTCCCACATTGATTACAGCTATAAGGCTTCTCTCCAGTGTGTGTTCTCTGGTGTACAGTCAGCTGGCTAGATGCAACAAAACTATTCCCACATTGATTACAGCTAAAAGGCTTCTCTCCTGTGTGTGTTCTTTGGTGTGTTTTCAGGCTTCCAGATGTAACAAAACTATTCGCACATTGGTTACAGCTATAAGGTTTCTCTCCTGTGTGTGTTCTCTGGTGTGATTTTAAATATCCTGAGGAAATAAAACTCTTTCCACAGTAAGAGCAGTGGTAAGGTTTCTCTCCCGTGTGTGTTCTCTTGTGTATAGTAAGACAGCTAGTTGTAAAAAAACTCTTCTCACATTGATCACAGCTATAAGGCTTCGCTCCTGTATGGACCCTCTGATGTACTACCAGGCTGCTTGAGTGACTAAAACTCTTCTCACATTGATAACAGCTATAAGGCTTCGCTCCTGTATGGATTCTCTGATGTACTATCAGGCTGCTTGAGTGACTAAAACTCTTCCCACATTGATAACAGCTGTAAGGTTTCTCTCCTGTGTGTGTTATGTGGTGTGATTTTAACTGTCCTGATGAACAAAAACTCTTCCCACAGTCAGAGCAGTGGTAAGATTTCTCTCCTGTATGGATTCTCTGATGTATTTTAAGGGTTGCTAAAGAGCAGCATCTCTTCCCACAGTCAGAGCAGTGGTAAGGTTTCTCTCCCGTGTGTTTTCTCTGGTGTATAGTCAGCTGGCTAGATGTAGTAAAACTCTTCCCACATTGATCACAGCTATAAGGTTTCTCTCCAGTGTGAATTCTCGTGTGTACTTTTAGTGAATCTGAGCTTGAGTAACTCTTCCCACAGTCAGAGCAGTGGTGAGATTTCTTCCCTGTGGGTTTCCGCTGGTGTTTCTTGAGATGTTCTGATGTGGAAAGACTCTTCTCTGCCTTGTCAACTTCATGATGTTGTTGAGGCTCCCCAGAGGATCCACGATAGTCATGTCTCTCTCCTATGTGAACAACAAAGTCAGACAGATGGTTAAAGTCCCACAACAGCAGAAATCCACTGTTTATTTGAGCTAAAAGGTGATGTCCATGATGTTGTACATCAATTTACGTCTGTAATTCATGTTTATTTGACAATTGTCTTAATAAGACATCAAGTGAGCAACAACAGCCATATTCTGTCTTATTTTTTCACTAGTATAGTGAATGATTCTAGGCTAGAAATGAGTTATTAAAGTTTCTGAAACCCTAAGCACTTTGCCAGACGACTTTTGATCACCAATATAGGCCCATTTTTTAAGATCTGTGTCACTATTCACAATTTCACCACCGTGGGGTAAACTCAAGGAGTTCTCAGAGGCTGCCAGCAAAAATAGCCTCCATTTACAGAGTGCATTTCACACTACTTATGGATTATAATTGTAAGGCTCGTTTGAACGTCCTGTTTAATATAATGTTGGTGCCATCGTCTCAAATCAACTGCTTTATACTTTAAAAAACACTTCAACTTCAACTAGTAAAATGCTCTTTGGCTAGCTTTGCTACCAGCCTGTTAATGAGCGTTAGCATTCAAGCTAACAAGTGCTGCATCCAAAATACATATTTTGCAACTATCACAACCAAATATGTGACCCACCGTCCCTTTTCAGTCTCATGTAGTTACATATATTTAGAAAAGGAATACTTTCACCAAATTGCGAAAATGGATTCTCTGAACATTATCTCACCAGGTTACCTGATTAGGCAAACCATTAACAGTATTACATTGTCTACTGTTGCTATTCAATATTTTATTAACTTCAAGTACTAAAGGTAGTAGATTACAATTAGGGAAAACCTAAAACCCAAAGACAAAAACAATATCTAGACCTAGGGCCTATATCATCAGATCCTCTGAGGAACTTTGGTTGAACAAATTAACCCCTTTGTGAACTACACGGCAGGACCTGGTCAATGACCTGAAGAGAGCTGGGACCACAGTCTCAAAGAAAACCATTAGTAACACACTACGCCGTCATGGATTAAAATCCTGCAGCGCACGCAAGGTCCCCCAGCGCATGTCCAGGCCCGTCTGAAGTTTGCCAATGACCATCTGGATGATCCAGAGGAGGAATGGGAGAAGGTCATGTGGTCTGATGAGACAAAAACAGAGCTTTTTGGTCTAAACTCCACTCGCCGTGTTTGGAGGAAGAAGAAGGATGAGTACAACCCCAAGAACACCATCCCAACCGTGAAGCATGGAGGTGGAAAAATCATTCTTTGGGGATGCTTTTCTGCAAAGGGGACAGAACGACTGCACCGTATTGAGGGGAGGATGGAAGGGGCCATGTATCGCGAGATCTTGGCCAACAACCTCCTTCCCTCAGTAAGAGCATTGAAGATGGGTCGTGGATGGGTATTCCAGCATGACAATGACCCGAAACACACGGCCAAGGCAACAGAGGAGTGGCTCAAGAAGAGGCACATTAAGGTCCTGGAGTGGCCTAGTCAGTCTCCAGACCTTAATCCTATAGAAAATATGTGGAGGGAGCTGAAGGTTCGAGTTGCCAAACGTCAGCCTCGAAACCTTAATGACTTGGAGAAGATCTGCAAAGAGGAGTGGGACAAAATCCCTCCTGATATGTGTGCAAACCTGGTGGCCAACTACAAGAAACGTCTGACCTCTGTGATTGCCAATAAGGGTTTTGCCACCAAGTACTAAGTCATGTTTTGCAGAGGGGTCAAATACTTATTTCCCTCATTAAAATGCAAATCAATTTATAACATATTTGACATGCGTTTTTCTGGATTTTTTTGTTGTTATTCTGTCTCTCACTGTTCAAATAAACCTACCATTAAAATTATAGACTGATCATGTCTTTGTCAGTGGGCAAACGTACAAAATCAGCAGGGGATCAAATACTTTTTTCCCTCACTGTATATCCCTAGCAAGTTGTGGGATACACACACACACACACACACACACACACACACACACACACACACACACACACACACACACACACACACACACACACACACACACACTCATTAACAATCAACCCCTTTCCCCCACAAACAACCATAAACTCAGATGCTCAACAGTTGTTCCATCCCAGAGCCCAACTCAAGAAAGGACTTGATTTACAAATGCATATACAGTTGCAGCTGTAGGAGAAGGCAATGCAAAATTGAGTTAAAAAATTGCAGAAACGGGGAGATTTGATGAACCATTGTGTCAGAAACGGGGAGATTTGATGAACCATTGTCAAGTCCTAGGTGATGGAGATCAGATCCACCCCCTTCCCCTGAAACACACACCCACTAGTCCCCCGTTGGGACCATTTCCCCCAGCATCTCTGTCCAGTCAGATCCACCCCCTTCCCCTGAAACACACACCCCACTAGTCCCCCGTTGGGACCATTTCCCCCAGCATCTCTGTCCAGTCAGATCCACCCCCTTCCCCTGAAACACACACCCACTAGTCCCCCGTTGGGACCATTTCCCCCCAGCATCTCTGTCCAGTCAGATCCACCCCCTTCCCCTGAAACACACACCCACTAGTCCCCCGTTGGGACCATTTCCCCCAGCATCTCTGTCCAGTCAGATCCACCCCCCTTCCCCTGAAACACCCACCCACTAGTCCCCCGTTGGGACCATTTCCCCCAGCATCTCTGTCCAGTCAGATCCACCCCCTTCCCCTGAAACACACACCCACTAGTCCCCCGTTGGGACCATTTCCCCCAGCATCTCTGTCCAGTCAGATCCAGCCCCCTTCCCCTGAAACACACAACCCACTAGTCCCCTGTTGTGACCATTTCCCCCAGCATCTCTGTCCAGTCAGATCCAACCCCCTTCCCCTGAAACACACACCCACTAGTCCCCCGTTGTGACCATTTCCCCCAGCATCTCTGTCCAGTCAGATCCACCCCCTTCCCCTGAAACACACACCCACTAGTCCCCCGTTGGGACCATTTCCCCCAGCATCTCTGTCCAGTCAGATCCCACCCCCTTCCCCTGAAACACACACCCACTAGTCCCCCGTTGGGACCATTTCCCCCAGCATCTCTGTCCAGTCAGATCCACCCCCTTCCCCTGAAACACACACCCACTAGTCCCCCGTTGGGACCATTTCCCCCAGCATCTCTGTCCAGTCAGATCCACCCCCTTCCCCTGAAACACACACCCACTAGTCCCCCGTTGGGACCATTTCCCCCAGCATCTCTGTCCAGTCAGATCCACCCCCTTCCCCTGAAACACACACCCACTAGTCCCCCGTTGGGACCATTTCCCCCAGCATCTCTGTCCAGTCAGATCCACCCCCTTCCCCTGAAACACACACCCACTAGTCCCCCGTTGGGACCATTTCCCCCAGCATCTCTGTCCAGTCAGATCCACCCCCTTCCCCTGAAACACACACCCACTAGTCCCCCGTTGGGACCATTTCCCCCAGCATCTCTGTCCAGTCAGATCCACCCCCTTCCCCTGAAACACACACCCACTAGTCCCCCGTTGGGACCATTTCCCCCAGCATCTCTGTCCAGTCAGATCCACCCCCTTCCCCTGAAACACACACCCACTAGTCCCCCGTTGGGACCATTTCCCCCAGCATCTCTGTCCAGTCAGATCCACCCCCTTCCCCTGAAACACACACCCACTAGTCCCCCGTTGGGACCATTTCCCCCAGCATCTCTGTCCAGTCAGATCCAGCCCCTTCCCCTGAAACACACACCCACTAGTCCCCCGTTGGGACCATTTCCCCCAGCATCTCTGTCCAGTCAGATCCACCCCCTTCCCCTGAAACACACACCCACTAGTCCCCCGTTGGGACCATTTCCCCCAGCATCTCTGTCCAGTCAGATCCACCCCCTTCCCCTGACCCCTTCCCCTGAAACACACACCCACTAGTCCCCCGTTGGGACCATTTCCCCCAGCATCTCTGTCCAGTCAGATCCACCCCCTTCCCCTGAAACACACACCCACTAGTCCCCCGTTGGGACCATTTCCCCCAGCATCTCTGTCCAGTCAGATCCAGCCCCTTCCCCTGAAACACACACCCACTAGTCCCCCGTTGGGACCATTTCCCCCAGCATCTCTGTCCAGTCAGATCCAGCCCCTTCCCCTGAAACACACACCCACTAGTCCCCCGTTGGGACCATTTCCCCCAGCATCTCTGTCCAGTCAGATCCACCCCCTTCCCCTGAAACACACACCCACTAGTCCCCCGTTGGGACCATTTCCCCCAGCATCTCTGTCCAGTCAGATCCACCCCCTTCCCCTGAAACACACACCCACTAGTCCCCCCGTTGGGACCATTTCCCCCAGCATCTCTGTCCAGTCAGATCCACCCCCTTCCCCTGAAACACACACCCACTAGTCCCCCGTTGGGACCATTTCCCCCAGCATCTCTGTCCAGTCAGATCCAGCCCCTTCCCCTGAAACACACACCCACTAGTCCCCCGTTGGGACCATTTCCCCCAGCATCTCTGTCCAGTCAGATCCAGCCCCTTCCCCTGAAACACACACCCACTAGTCCCCCGTTTGGACCATTTCCCCCAGCATCTCTGTCCAGTCAGACCCACCCCCTTCCCCTGAAACACACACCCACTAGTCCCCCGTTGGGACCATTTCCCCCAGCATCTCTGTCCAGTCAGATCCACCCCCTTCCCCTGAAACACACACCCACTAGTCCCCCCGTTGTGACCATTTCCCCCAGCATCTCTGTCCAGTCAGATCCACCCCCTTCCCCTGAAACACACACCCACTAGTCCCCCGTTGGGACCATTTCCCCCAGCATCTCTGTCCAGTCAGATCCACCCCCTTCCCCTGAAACACACACCCACTAGTCCCCCGTTGTGACCATTTCCCCCAGCATCTCTGTCCAGTCAGATCCACCCCCTTCCCCTGAAACACACACCCACTAGTCCCCCGTTGGGACCATTTCCCCCAGCATCTCTGTCCAGTCAGATCCACCCCCTTCCCCTGAAACACACACCCACTAGTCCCCCGTTGTGACCATTTCCCCCAGCATCTCTGTCCAGTCAGATCCACCCCCTTCCCCTGAAACACACACCCACTAGTCCCCCGTTGGGACCATTTCCCCCAGCATCTCTGTCCAGTCAGATCCACCCCCTTCCCCTGAAACACACACCCACTAGTCCCCCGTTGGGACCATTTCCCCCAGCATCTCTGTCCAGTCAGATCCACCCCCTTCCCCTGAAACACACACCCACTAGTCCCCCCGTTGGGACCATTTCCCCCAGCATCTCTGTCCAGTCAGATCCACCCCCTTCCCCTGAAACACACACCCACTAGTCCCCCGTTGGGACCATTTCCCCCAGCATCTCTGTCCAGTCAGATCCACCCCCTTCCCCTGAAACACACACCCACTAGTCCCCCGTTGGGACCATTTCCCCCAGCATCTCTGTCCAGTCAGATCCACCCCCTTCCCCTGAAACACCCACCCACTAGTCCCCCGTTGGGACCATTTCCCCCAGCATCTCTGTCCAGTCAGACCTTTGACGTGCCTTGAGCATCTTACGCCGGGTGGACACTACACCACTTTCAAAATCCTAACATGGCTGAGCCTCTCACATTAAACAACCGACTTTCCTCTAGTTTTAAGTCTTGCCAGTGTAGTGGTGAGCGCACTAAACGATCTGGCACAGACGGGGTGTCACATACTACAATATTCTCCACTTGGTCGTGAGGATTCTCCATACCACCACGCTGTCTGGTGAAAACAATGATGTGATGATGTGATTAGATTGTTAACATAGCTAGAACAAGCTGTGGTTCAAAGCAGCCTCATAAACGTTACGCAAAGATGTCTGAACTTCTTGACGAGGTCGCTAGGTTTTAGGTTGCTACAATAGCTTCACCTATGAATTTGAGAGTGGTTACATTTCTCCAGCCCCCATCCCTCAGCTGTTTAGCAAACCAAGTCTCTGGGCAGCCATTTTGTTGCTGTTTAAGGTTGTCCCTTAAAAAAAAGCCACACATGAATCAACCAACCAATCTGCAGTTCAAACAATAACAAAGCTGTCATTCCACCACTGTTTTGGTAATAAGATGATGGATGGGACTGGAGAAATGTAACTACTCTCAAAATCATAGACACACCTAGGGGAGGTAAGGGTAGGTAACAACACATCTGCCACACTGATCCTCAACACGGGGGCACCTCAGTGGTGCGTGCTCAGTCCCCTCCTGTACTCCCTGTTCACCCATGACTGCATGGCCAGGCACGACTCCAACACCATCATTAAGTTTGCCGACGACAACAGTGGTAGGCCTCATCACAGACAATGATGAGACAGCCTATAGGGAGGAGGTCAGAGACCTGGCCGTGTGGTGCCAGGACAACAACCTCTCCCTCAACGTGACCAAGACAAAGGAGATGATTGTGGACTACAGGAAAAAAAAGAGGACTGAGCACGCTCCCATTCTCATCGACGGGGCTGTAGTGGAACAGGTTGAGAGCTTCAAGTTCCTTGGTGTCCACATCACCAACGAACTATCATGGTCCAAACACACCAAGACAGTCATGAAGAGCGCACGACAAAGCCTATTCCCCCTCAGGAGACTGAAAAGATTTGGCATGGGTCCTCAGATCCTCAAAAAATTATACAGCTGCACCATCGAGAGCATCCTGACTGGTTGCATCACCGCCTGGTATGGCAACTGCTTGGCCTCTGACCGCAAGGCACTACAGAGGGTAGTGCGTACGGCCCAGTACATCACTGGGGCCAAGCTTCCTGCCATCCAGGACCTCTATGCCAGGCGGTGTCAGAGGAAGGCCCTCAAAATTGTCAAAGACTCCAGCCACCCTAGTCATAGACTGTTCTCTCTGCTACCACATGGCAAGCGGTACCGGAGTGCCAAGTCTAGGTCCAAAATACTTCTCAACAGCTTCTACCCCCAAGCCATAAGACTCCTGAACAGCTAATCATGGCTACCCGGACTATTTGCACCGGTACCCCCCTGTACATATAGCCTCCCTACTGTTATTTTATTTGACTTCTGCTGTTTTTTTCTCAACACTTTTTTTGTTGTTGTTTTATTTTACTTTTTTATTAAAAATAAATGCACTGTTGGTTAAGGGCTGTAAGTAAGCATTTCACTGTAATGTCTGCACCTGTTGTATTCGGCGCATGTGGCCAATAAAATTTGATTTGATTTGAAACCTATGGATGCAAGGACTGACCGCCCATGACATCACCATTATAGTTTTAACCATGTTGAGGCGATACAGTGTTGATTTACATTGTTTCTAAACATTGGAGTAAAAAAAGCTTATTTTGGGGTTCTGATGGGAGTACGACAGTTGAACTAAGCTCATGAGGCATGTGTTATATTCTTCAAGAATCAATGGCTATATATAAATAATTTAAAAGTCCAAATATGGATGTAGCAACTACAGATTCCCCCTTTAACACCACACATCAGTTCAACAACTGCAGAGTTTATGCCTCTGTTTTTAAGACAGTACTTACTAGTGTTAATCAGGGCCCGGTTTCTCAAAACCATCTTACTGCTAAGTTCATCATTAGAACCATTGGATGCCTTAAGATGCCTTTGGGAAACCGGAACCAGATATCCAGTTCCCTCCTCTTCTTCCTCCTCCTTTTTCGATGTGACAGTCATCTCCTCCTCCTCCTCCTCCTCTTTCACACTCCAAAAACGGGAGCCTCCTCTCCTTTCACTGCAACATCCTCCTCCTCTTTTCACTCTGAACGCGTTCTTCCCTTCTTTTAACCTTCCCATCCTCCTCCCTTTCCA
>LR778290.1:1212364-1235197 GCA_902810595.1 Coregonus sp. 'balchen' | reverse complement strand
GAGTTCCCAGACATAAATTGGTATAACAGTTTATAAGGTGTTGGCTGACAGTCTCTGGACCCAGGTTTGAGTCCAGCTCAGGGCTACCCCTGGATTTCACTACACTATGAATACAAGGACTGGCCGTCCATAAGGTCAAAATCACAGTTTTAACCAAATTGAGACTAAACAGTGTTTGTTTACAAACAGTGGCGTTATATGAGCTTATGTTTTGGTTTCTGATGGGGTAAGACAGTTGAAACATTTGAGGCATTTAAAAGTTATATTCTTCAGGAATCAATGGCTATCCAGTTTATGGGTCTTTCTATATCTGCCATTGAGGCTTTCCTGTGGGGGTCAAATTGTTGGAGCTGTTGATAAATCATTGTATAATATTCTGCAAATGTATTTTCATTTTTTTTAGGGCTGACCCTAGTCGACTGGTCGATTGTTTGGTCGATAGGCTCTTTTGTCGACAGAGATTTTTTTAGACTGAGATTTTTTTAGTCAAGCAGTTGCAAATACACTATATATACAAAAGTATGTGGACACCCCTTCAAATTAGTCGATTCAGCTGTTTCAGCCACAACCGTTGCTGACAGGTGTATAAAATCGAGCACACAGCCATGCAATTTCCATAGACAAACGTTGGCAGTAGAATGGCCTTACTGAAGCACTCGGTGACTTTAAACGTAGCACCGTCATAGGATGCCACCTTTCCAACAAGTCAGTTCGTCAAATTTCTGCCCTGCCAGAGCTGCCCCGGTCAACTGTAAGTGCTGTTATTGTGAAGTGGAAATGTCTAGGAGCAACAACGGCTGAACCGCGAAGTAGTAGGCCACACAAGCTCACAGAACTGGCTCGCCGAGTGCTGAAGCGCATTCCAAACTGCCTCTGGAAGCAACGTCAGCAGAATAACTGTTAGTCGGGAGCTTCATGAAATGGGTTTCCATGGCCGAGCAGCCGCACACAAGCCCCCCAGATCACCATGCGCAATGCCAAGTGTCGGCTGGAGTCGTGTAAAGCTCGCTGCCATTGGACTCTGGAGCGGTAGAAAGGCGTTCTCTGGAGTGATCAATCCGACGGACGAATCTGGGTTTAGCGGACGCCCGGAGAACACTACTTGCCCCAATGCATAGTGCCAACTGTAATGTTTGGTGGAGGAGGAATAATGGCCTGGGGCTGTTATTCATGGTTCGGTCCCCTTAGTTCCAGTGAAGGGAAATCTTAACGCTACAGCATACAGTGACATTCTGGATGATTCTGTGCTTCCAACTTTGTGGCAACAGTTTGGGGAAGGCCCTTTCCTGTTTCAGCATGACAATGCCCCTGTGCGTAAAGCAAAGTCCAAACATAAATGGTTTGTCGAGATCGGTGTGGAAGAACTTGACTTGCCTGCACAGAGCCCTGACCTCAACCCCATCGAACACCTTTGGGATGAATTGGAAGGCCGACTGCGAGCCAGGCCTAATCGCCCAACGTCAGTGCCCGACCTCACTAAAGCTCTTGTGGCTGAATGGAAGCAAGTCCCCGCAGCCAATTAGTTGCAACATTCCTCTAGTGGAAAGCCTTCCTAGAAGAGTGGAGGCTGTTATAGCAGCAAAGGGGGGACCAACTCTATATTAATGCCTCTGCTTGAAACATGTAGGTATTACAGACGCGGTCAGGGAGACGTTTTTAAAATGTCAGTGAAGACTCTTGCCAGCTGGTCAGTGCATGCTCTGAGTACGCGTCCTGGTAATCTGTCTGTGAAGATTAACCTGTTTAACCCCTTGGAGTCAATTGACGCAAATTTGCTTCAATCTAAGTAATTTAAGTAATCCATAGTACGACCATCTTAAAACAATTCCATATGTCAATTTAGCCCCCCTCCCCCAACGGCTTAGATTTACAGGGGTTAAAGGTCTTACTCACATCGGCTAAGGAGAGAGTGATCATACAGTCGTCCGGAACAGCTGGTGCACAAGACTTTGTGGAGGCCACGGAGATGGCACAGTCCATCGCTCTAAGACATGTGATACATAAATTGTTTATGGATATATTATGTACAAAAAAATGATGCAACACTAATAAATCTAATATTATTTTATAACAAATGTACTTTCTCCCGCTTTGGATACTGTCGCTGTCCGCGGTTCTGAATGTAATTATATGCACAAGCACAAAACACCACATCTGTAATTTTAGTCCCGTCTGAATCTGCCCTGTCAGTCATTTTTACATGGCAGGAGAGGAACAATTCAAGCCAGAATAACCTACTGTTTTTTGGCGAACTCCAAGGTCCTCTGGTAATACTAGTCCCGTGGGAATCGACATCCCTGTGTTTTGAGAGAAATGAGTTTGACAGGTGTTGCTCACGGATTAATCAAGAAAACAATAACTGATTTGATCAATTTAACGAAGTGCTGCTCATAGCCTACATATGAAGGGCCTGCAAGTATCAACTTTCACAGTGGATGATTTTGTTCATATGTTTTGTGCGTATTAATATTTCTAGCCTACAATCATTGATGTTACTACTAATGTGAAAACAAGACAAAATATTACTATTATTGCTCACTTGACTGTCTTAAGACAATTGTCAAATAATTTAACAGATGTCAATTGTTGTACAGCTTCATGGGTACGCTCTGGGCATCACCTTTTACCTCAAATAAACAGTATTTCTGCTGTTGTGGCCCTTTAACCATCTGTCTGACTTTGTCGTTCACACAGAAGAGAGACGTGACTCTGGGGAGCCTCAACAACATCATGAAGCTGATGAGTCAGAGAAGAGTCCCTCCAGATCAGAACACCTCAAGAAACACCAGCGGAAACCCACAGGGAAGAAATCTCACTGCTGCTCTGACTGTGGGAAGATATTCAACTCTTCAGCAGACCTTAAAAGACATATGAGAATCCATACAGGAGAGAAACCTTATAGCTGTAATCAATGTGGGAAGAGTTTTACTCACTCAAGCTCCCTGAAGGTACATTTGAGAATACACACAGGAGAGAAATCTTATAGCTGCGATCAATGCGGGAAGAGTTTTACTACATCTAGCCATCTGACTAGTCACCAGAAAACACACACAGGAGAGAAATCTTATAGCTGTGATCAATGCGGGAAAAGTTTTACTCAATCAAGCTGCCTGATAGTACATCAGAGAACACACACAGGAGAGAAACCTTATAGCTGTGATCAATGCAGGAAGAGTTTTACTCAATCAAGCTGCCTGATAGTACATCAGAGAACACACACAGGAGAGAAACCTTATAGCTGTGATCAATGTGGGAAGAGTTTTAGTGATTCAAGCAACCTGATGGCACATTTGAGAACGCACACTGGAGAGAAATCTTATAGCTGTGATCAATGTGGGAAGAGTTTTGGTCAATCAGGCAACCTGATGGTACATTTGAGAACACACACTAGAGAGAAATCTTATAGCTGTGATCAATGTGGGAAGAGTTTTAGTCAATCAAGCAACCTGATGGCACATTTGAGAACGCACACTGGAGAGAAGCCTTATAGCTGTGATCAATGTGGGAAGAGTTTTAGTCAATCAAGCAACCTGATGGTACATTTGAGAACACACACTAGAGAGAAATCTTATAGCTGTGATCAATGTGGCAAGAGATACGCTGGTAAAAGAACTCTGATTAAACATCAGAAAGTACATACATGAAGGAGTTGTTTCATGATATCAATTAAATAATGTCACAATGTTTTAATATTGTTGTATGAGTATTTTAATGAATTTCACAATGTAGAACCATTTAAATGTTTTGTCATTTAGCAGACGCTCTTATCCAGAGCAACTTACAGTTAGTAAGTGCATACATTATTTTTATATTTTTCATACTGGCGCCCCGTGGGAATCGAACCCACAACCCTGGCGTTGCAAACGCCATGCTCTACCAACTGAGCTACATCCCTGCTGGCCATTCCCTCCCCTACCCTGGACGACGCTGGGCCAATTGTGCGCCGCCCCAACCGTTTTCCCCCTGTTCTATTGATTTCAGCGTGATATGGATATTAGCCTCATCAGGGGGAAAATCCAGGCTCTGAAATGAGTTGTGTTACACTTACCACGTTGGCGACCCACTTGAATCCAAATGCAACACTTCTAAATGTAGCTAGCTGTTTTCTACAAATTGTCCTCTGACCAGTGATGTACACATTATTCCCAGATTCCGTGTGGTTTTTGAGCTGTTAGTTTTAACAGGACGTGCGACCTCATTTCCCCCCTCGCGCAATTGATTTCAACGTGATATCGATATGAGTGATGACAAATAAGTGTTGCGTTTCTCTTCGTTTTGGGGACCGCTAAATTTAAATGCATCACTCCAAAATGTAGCTGACTGTCTTCTGCAGGTTGTCCTCTAACCAGTGAAGTAAAAGATATCGCCCGTTTCCATGTGTATTTTTTTGTTTTGTTAGTTTCAACAGCACGTATTGCCACTTGTCAAAACAACAGTGTTTTTGGTGCTTGTGCAGTTAATAAGGTGGTTGTTTAAAAAAATACAAGTAGTATGATTACTATTGTGGAACATGTTTGTGTAGATAGTACATTTTATGTTTAGGTTTTCCATTTATCACAAACTGTTTCTGCATATTGGTTATTGATTTGGACACGTTAAAACTGTGTTTTGACATTGGGCAGTATCCCACCTTGCAAAATATAGTTGAAAAGACGTTGAAAAGAAGACTATGCTCGAGGTCCAATCTATGTTTGGTTTTGGTTGAAAGTTAAAGTAAAAAATATGTATTTTTTAGGTTGTTGTTTCAACGACTTGAAAACAACTTCTTGCAGCCTATAAACATGGACGCAGGATAACACATGCGTCTATGAACTGTTTTATTAACTATCTTACATCACTCCAGTATTTCTTTACAACATTCAAGTGCTAATTGTCTTTATTCCACTACTGAAGAAGCATGACCCAAATCACCTACTCATATTTCAAACATGCGTGCTGACTGCAGGAATGTCCACCAGAGTTGTTGCCAGAGAATTGAATGTTAATTTCTCTACCATAAGCCGCCTCCAACGTTGTTTTAGAGAATTTGGCCGTACGTCCAACCGGCCTCACAACTGCAGAGCACGTGTATGGCGTCGTGTGGGTGAGTGGTTTGCTAATGTCAACAGAATGCCCCATGGTGGGGTTATGGTATGGGCAGGCATAAGCTACGGACACAAATGCATTTTACCGATGGCAATTTAAATGCCAAAGATACCGCGACGAGATCCTGATCCTTTTTTTTGCGCCGCCTCATGGGTCTCACAGTCACGGCAGGCTGTGACACCGCCTGGGATCGAACCCGGGTCTGTAGTGACGCCTCAAGCACTGCGACACAGTGCCTTAGACCGCTACACCACTTGGGAGGCCTGGGTAAGTTACTTTCTAAATCTACAGTCCAGAATTCTCATCAGTAACTAACTTTTGGATTACTGACACTCAGTAACGTAATCGGATTACTTTCAGTTACTTTACACTGCTAACCCTAATGCCTAACCCTAACATTAAATAACCCTAACCTTAACCACACTGCTAACCCTAATGCCTAACCCTAACATGAAATAACCCTAACCTTAACCACACTGCTAACCCTAATGCCTAACCCTAACATTAAATAACCCTAACCTTAACCACACTGCTAACCCTAATGCCTAACCCTAACATTAAATAACCCTAACTTACATTTGTGTTTTCATGAAAATTGACAGTATAGCCAATGTTGACTGCAGCTGGCCCATCTAGCGGAAATCCCTCAGTTCTGCCTCCAGGACAAGACTCATCACAATAAACGTCAACCTGCTTAAGAGGCATTAGAAGAAGACACATTTAATATTACCAATTGAACATCTATTGCAGGATAAGTCAATGTTAGAGGTTATGTAGCTGGCCATAAATGGATGTTGCATTTAACTTTATGAGTTTGTTATGTAGGCATCTTCTAACCCATTGCTTTCTACTACAGATAATAATATGATTAGGTTATATCTTTAGGCCTACAGAAAAAAACTGTCTGTCAGATTTCCAGTCTTCAAGAACAGGAGTTGGAATTATGGAAGTATAGATTAGACAAATTGTTTCTCCTGAGCATAACTCAAAAACGAAGGATTGAATAGCCCCATTCTGTTGCTTATGATGTTGTTGTCATGGAGGACTGATTGGGCTCATTGTTTCCAGTTGAAAAATAAATGCTGCTCCCCATTCAGAGGACCTTATAAATACTACGTAACCTCCAAGATCCTACAAGACCTCCAAGATCCTACAAGACCACCAAGACTCACCAGATTTCCCCACCATTGATTTCTCTACCCTTGACTAGTCCCCCTAACAGAAATTGGAAACCAGAACAGTTTAGTAAGGAAAATGGCATACTGACAATAGTAAAGAGCACAAGAAAAAGACAGAGAAGAGAAACAGACAGGATTGGAATGTATATTCTTGCACAAGCAGGCACAAGTGGATCATGGGTAACTGTGACCTCAGGATAATAAAAGGAACGACAGTTGGATCATGGGTAACTGTGACCTCAGTATAATAAAAAAAACGACAGGTGGATCATGGGTAACTGTGACCTCAGGATAATAAAAGGAACGACAGGTGGATCATGGGTAACTGTGACCTCAGGATAATAAAAGGAACGACAGGTAGATCATGGGTAACTGTGACCTCAGTATAATAAAAGGAACGACAGGTGGATCATGGGTAACTGTGACCTCAGTATAATAAAAGGAACGACAGGTGGATCATGGGTAACTGTGACCTCAGGATAGTAAAAGGAACGACTGGTGGATCATGGGTAACTGTGACATCAGTATAATAAAAGGAACGACAGGTGGATCATGGGTAACTGTGACCTCAGGATAGTAAAAGGAACGACAGGTGGATCATGGGTAACTGTGACCTCAGTATAATAAAAGGAACGACAGGTGGATCATGGGTAACTGTGACCTCATGGATAATAAAAGGAAGGACAGGTGGATCATGGGTAACTGTGACCTCAGGATAATAAAAGGAACGACAGGTGGTGATCATGGGTAACTGTGACCTCAGGATAGTAAAAGGACATGACAGGTGGACATGGGTAACTGTGACCTCAGGATAATAAAAGGAACGACAGGTGGGATCATGGGTACACTGACCTCAGGATAATAAAAGAACGACAGGTTGGATATAGACATAAGAATAACAGCCCAAGACTTAGATAAACATTTGATGTAGTACTTACAAGTACTACGTTTCCAGGGGGGCAGTGTTGCCCGAAGTAGTTATTCCTTGGGAAGTTCACTAAACCCCTTACATGTTTAGAGCCCCAGCAGAAAGCGAAGGAATAGAATGGAAGGAGGAGCCTAAACAATGACCTGGTATAGACGGCCACAATATACTAATATTACAATGACTGGTATAGACGGGCACTAATAGACTACATTACAATGACTGGTATAGACGGGCACACTATACTACATGTACCATTGACTGGTATAGACGGGCACTATATCTATGACGGTATAAACCGGCACAATATACTACCTTCAATGATTGGTATAGTACGGCCCAATATACTACATTACAAGACTGTAGCGAACCGGGCACAATATCTACACTTAACAATGACTGGTATAGACGGGCACATCGACTACATCAAATGACTGGTATAGACGGGCACATATACTAATTACCATGACTGGGATAGACGGTCACAATATACTACCTTAACAATGAACTGGTCTAGACGGGGACAATATACTACATTACAATGACTGGTAATATATGCCACAATAACTCCATGACAATGACTGGTATAGACCGGGACAATAGACTACATTCATGAACTGGTTACGACGGGCAAAGATACTACCTTACATACTGGTATAAGAGGCAACAATATACTACATACCATGACTGGTATAAGACCGGGCAAAATTACTACCTTACAATGACTGGTATAGACGGGACAATTACTACATACACGACTGGTATAATAGATGGCCACAATCTACTACATGACAATGACTGGTAATAGATGGGCAGCCAATATACTACATACAATGAACTGGTATAAGCCGGGCAAAATATACACAACATTACAATGACTTTATAGACGGGGAACAATATACTACATTACAATTGACGGGTAATAGGTGGCCCCAATTACTACATTACAATGACCGGTATAGACGGGCACAATATACTAACATACACCTGACTGTATAGACGGCACAATAGACTACATTCAATGACTTGTAATAGACGGGGGACAATATACTACATTACCATCCTGGGTATAAGACGGCCACAATATACTACATACATGATGTATAACGGGGACATATAGACTACATTACAATGACTGGTAGAGACGGGCCCAATATCTACATTACATGACTGGTATAGACGGGCACAATAACTACATTAATGCCTGGTTATAGATGGGCACAATATACTACATTACAAGCTGGTATATCGGGGACAATATACTACATTACAATGACTGGTAGAGATGGCCACAATATACTACATTACAATGACTGGTATAGACGGGGACAATATACTACATGTACCAATGACTGGTATAGACGGGCACAATATACTACATTACAATGACTGGTATAGACGGGGACAATATACTACATTACAATGACTGGTATAGACGGGCACAATATACTACATTACAATGACTGGTATAGATGGCCACAATATACTACATTACAATGACTGGTATAGACGGCCACAATATACTACATTACAATGACTGGTATAGACGGGGGACCAATTAACTACATTACAATGACTGGTATAGACGGCCACAATATACTACATTACATGACTGGTATAGAGGGCACATATACTACATTACAATGACTGGTATAGACTGCCACTATATACTAATTACAATGACTGGTATAGATGGGCACAATATACTACATTACAATGACTGGTATAGACGGCCCAATATACTACATTACAATGACTGGTATAGATGGGCACAATATACTACATTACAATGACTGGTAATAGACGGCACACATATACTACATTCCAAATGAACTGGGTATAGACGGGCCCAATATACTACATACAATGACTGGTATAGATGGGCACATATACTACATTACAATGACTGTATAGACGGCACATATACTACTTACAATGACTGTATAGACGGGCCCAATATACTTACATACATGACTGGTATAGAGGGCACAATAACTACATTACAATGAACGGGTTTAGATGGGCAACTATCTACACATTCAATTACCTGGTATAGATGGCCACAATATACTACATTACAATGACTGGTATAGACGGGGGCCCAATATCTACATTACATGACTGGGTTATAGATGGGCACAATATACTACATAACAATGACTGTATAGAGGGACATATACTACATTACAATGACTGGTATAGACGGCCACAATATACTACATTACAAAGACTGTATAGACTGGCACAATATACTACATTACCATCACGGGTATAAGACGGCACTATATAACTACATTACAAGTACTGGATAGATGGCCCACAGAGACTACATTACAATGACTGTATAGACGGGCCATATAATACATCAATGACTGGGTATAGACGAGGCACAATATCTACATTACCTATGACTGTTACTAGGATGGGAAAGACGGTCCACATGTATACTACATTACGAAGTGCTGGTATAGAACTTGCACAATATACTACATTACAATGACTGGTATAAGACGTGGGACAAATATACTACATTACAATTACTGTATGTGACGGGTGACGAAAATAATCGGCGGGTGGGACAATTGACTGTGTGGACTTTTGATAAGAAGGACGCCCAATATACTACATTACAATGATGTGGTGTAGGGGGATAAAGGGTACAACTGGACCCACATACAGAGCTGTATCACAGGGGAACCGGAGGACTGGGTGTGGCTCATACCGGCTATAGCCAGTCATGGTACAGGTGGAGCACAATATACTTGGTGGCATCATTGGCCCCGTCTTACCAGTCAACTGTAGGGACTTTAGCTAGGCAGTGACACTGCTGGTACTATGACTCGGAGCTCACAATAGCTACGACTTGATGTAAGATAATAGATGGAGCAGTTAGGAGCCCGAAATGAGCTCGGGTCCATACGATCGTGCATCACATAGAATCGAAAGCGGTCGACAATTGAACAGGTGAAAACGAAACGGTCCTACTCTCACGTCGGCGCACGTGTTAACAAAATAGTGCAACGAGTGGACCAATCCCCTCGTGTCAATACCGAGACTGTGCGCACTATAAAAATCACACACAACGTCACATACGCTAAGGGGACGCGGTAAAGGACGCGGACATTGGCGCCAGGCATAAAAAGAGAAGGGAAACAGGAGGAGAATAGTTGACAGGATTGGTATGAAAGCCCTAACTCGACGCGGGGGATTTTATCAATCAAGCATAAAAGTGCACACTAAGGAGTGACTGTAGGAGGTGCGAGTAGAACGGTGTGAGAACAAAACAGTGAACTAGGGAACACCATCAAGAAGAATAGACGGTATTGACGATGAGCGGAGATCTGGAGTGTTTAGCAGGCACGTCTATACCAAACTCATCAGGTTATATAATTTGGGAGAATTCAAGGAAGAATGTGAAACAACATGACACCTAGATACAGATAGCTTTTGGAATGCAGACACCCCTCAAAGAAAAATGGATCAGGAAGCAGGGTCAAGTACTGGGGTAATATTTATCCCGGAAGGATGCGGAAATCAGACACTGGCATCACCACTGATCGTTCCTTATGAGGATCAGTCGGGGGGCCATTGAGAATTTCTTCTGGGTCTGTCAGGGGCAACTAAGGACGTTATGGCCAAAAGGACGGAAATGGATTGGAAGTACAGCTAATACAGCTGATACAAAATGTTTTAAATAGTTGACTGGAAGGCCTTAAATGTTGATATACAAGATACTAAATAGATCAGAAAGGGCATTTAAGTCATTTAGCAGACGCTCTTATCCAGAGCGATTTACATGAGCAATTAGGGTTAAGTGCCTTGCTTAAGGGCACATCGACAGATTTTTCACCTAGTCGGCTCGGGGATTAGAACCAGCGACCTTTCGGTTACTGGCACAACGCTCTTAACCACTAAGCTACCTGCCGCCCCCATATGAAGCTGACCCCAACGTACAGATAGGTGCTAACCTAGAGGAATTCCCAATGAATGTAAAGCGAGGAGTGAGAATAAATCAGGATTTGAATCAATATTTATTTGGATAACTCTTAATAAAAATGTGGAATGGAACAATTAAATACATTACAATCAACAGAGGTTCATAAATTATACTGACTCAGTGTAACAGTGTTGCTTCCGTCCCTACCTGGGCTTGAACCAGGGACCCTCTGCACACATCGACAACAGTCACCCTCGAAACACCGTTACCCGTCGCTCCACAAAAGGCCGCTGCCCTTGCAGAGCAAGCGAAACAACTACTTCAAGGTCTCAGACAGGGGCGGCCTGTTCAATAGGGCGATATGGGCGACGCACTGCCAAACGGGAAAAGGAAGGGATTTTTTTTCTAATCAATTATATCACGGCAACAGTAGTTATCAGTGTTGTAATCTATACGTCTGATCTGCCACAGTGCCACACTGCCACTAAATGTCGAATCAGGCTAAAGTCGTGCTTCAAATGGCTCCCCCCCCTTTTGGGGCGATTTCAGTCAGGTTGAAAATCGCCCAGAAGTCTGTCATAGACTCCCATGTAAAATCTATTTTTTTCAAATTTCAGAGCCTTCAATACAATCTCAATGGGTGTCTGTGGGCTTGCACTTACGCGCTTTCGTCATACGTTACGTAACCATGAACGTAACTGAGAAAAGAGTGGATTGTTTGAAAGACGTTCCTTTTTGTCGGCGAACAAATGAAGATAAATTGGCAACGAAACAATTAGGACCTCCCAGACCAAATTTAATAATTCAACAGGTTTCTACTAAAGGCGGAAAGTCCTACACCCGAGGATTTTCAAAAAATTGGTACGAACGAAAAAAGACATTGCCACTCACTCAACTGGATGACGAGGGATACAGGCTAGCTGTCCGCCGCCACAACGATGAGGTTAGTGTTGATAATCACAAGTTTACTGGAGAACCAACTGAGACCAAGTAGAGACTTTGGACAGGGTGGATATGGTGTAATAAAGGCAGTTTATTCAGAGGTAAATATATCTGGAATCGCGTTCACGGACCCGTTCGTCAAACTCTTAGGGAGCTATAAATTAAGCCCCATTACTTACCATATCAGATAAGAGAAATTGCTGCAGCTACATATATTTTACATCCTGGCCCTACATAGTTCACTATTTGCATCACTTACCAAAATATTACATGTGGTCATATATGCTTGGAAAGTGGAGATGCCATAGAACGTCAAAAAAGTAAACATTGCTGGAGACACATTGCCGTTTTGGAGAAGACATCGCGTTTGCTAGCGAAGAGATTTGTTGTGGCAAATGAACTTGAGCTGGGAATTGCCAGGAACCTCACGATAAGATATATGCATCAGCATTGCGAGTCTCATGATTCTATACGTATTGCGATTCGATACTGTGATTTTATTGCGCACCATATGTCTGTTGCAGAGGGATCAGAAAGCCATGAGAACGAGTTTTGATCAGTCATGGAAATAAAAGTGCTGAAAACAAATTGGCTCCCAATGTGAAAAGATTGAGAACAAGCTATGAAGGAACAATAATGGTGTTTTGGTGCAGGTACAGCCAACTAGCGCTAAAATATTGCGATATTGTCAATACAGTATATCGTAAAGTATCACTATGTAACTCGATTTCTTTCACCCCAATCCCTCAAATTAACGGTAAATAACTGAATTGTTTGCCCCACATTTAGCTAAGATGATTAGCTAGCCAGCTAAAATGTTTTATTTAGTTAGCAGTCGCATCTACAATAGTTTACTGTCAATAACATGTCTCCAAAAATGACGTGGTGTCTCCAATTGTGTTGACATTTTACAATTGCAATGCGCATCCATGAGTATCCACTTTCTGTAGCTCAGCTGGTAGAGCATGGTGCTTGTAACGCCAAGGTAGTGGGTTCGATCCCCGGGACCACCCATACACAAAAATGTATGCACGCATGACTGTAAGTCGCTTTGGATAAAAGCGTCTGCTAAATGGCATATTATTATTATCTGAAGAGAGCCCCGAAACATTGTGTGCAGACATTTTATGCAATAAATGAAGTAGGTTCAATCTAGTAGTTCTGATCTTCTGATTGGTCCTGATGAGTTGGGCGAGGTCACCTCCAGGCTACTGTCACTGTTGCATTGGCTCTGAGTCGGGTTCTCTGTCTTCAAATGTTCAGCCTAAGAGAGGGGATTTTTGTGTGTGTGTGTGTGTGTGTTTAACAGTGATGATGTGTGTGTGTGTGTGTGTGTTTGTGTGTGTGTGTGTCCTCAGAGCAAGAACTCGTGAGTTGGAAGAACTGAGAGGCCTATGGCGTGGGTGTTGTCCTTGGCCACCTGCTGACAAGGCTGACAAGATAGGACCCTTTTGTCCATTGTTATTGGATAGGAACAGAACTTATAACCAGCTCCTGACCTAAATAGATCTTAGCACAACATTTTACTCAACATATCATATTCCATATTCACTATAACAAATATATTTACTACGACATTAGCAAGAACCGCCACATCCTCAGCCGGCTAATCCAGTGTGTGAAGTTTTGCGGAGTGTTTGAGTTAGCTTTGCGAGGCAAAGATGAAACTGAGGGCTCCACCAACCCTGGTAAGCCAACACTTTTGAGATCAGTCAATAAATGCTTCTGGTATTGACTTATATGCTGCCCCTGTCTTCATGTTGTTGCTGGACATATCTTTTTTTAAATGTGTGTAGGTCACCTAAATCATCAGAAAAATTGCCCCTCCTGAGAATTTTTTCAGGAGCCGCCACTGGTCTCAGAGCGAGTGACGTCACCGATTGAAACGCAACTAGTGCGCACCGTTAACTAGCTAGCCATTTCACACCAGTTACATCAGCATTGTCAGCGCTGGGAGAACAAGTACAGGCAACAAGTAGGATGACCTGGCAGAATAGACAGGCTCTGGATTGGCTCCTAGCAGAAAAAGGCGGAGTCTGTGTTATGTTCGGAAGCATGGGCTGAACTTTTAGTCCTAATAATACTGCCCCAGGAGGAATATTCTCTGAGGCAATGATCAAGCTTAAAGGATTGAGACAGGAAGTCAAGATAATACCTCCCCAGGAGGAATATTCTCTGAGGCAATGATCAAGTTTAAAGGATTGAGACAGGAAGTCAAGATAATACCTCCCCATGAGGAATATTCTCTGAGGCAATGATCAAGCTTAAAGGATTGAGACAGGAAGTCAAGATAATACCTCCCCATGAGGAATATTCTCTGAGGCAATGATCAAGTTTAAAGGATTGAGACAGGAAGTCAAGATAATACCTCCCCAGGAGGAATATTCTCTGAGGCAATGATCAAGTTTAAAGGATTGAGACAGGAAGTCAAGATAATACCTCCCCAGGAGGAATATTCTCTGAGGCAATGATCAAGTTTAAAGGATTGAGACAGGAAGTCAAGATAATACCTCCCCAGGAGGAATATTCTCTAGCAGGAGAGGTAAGCTTGGCTTCGTTTATGGTGTTGAGTTAAGCTTAAACCATGTATTTAGTTTGTAGGTAGGTATTGTAGTCTGGTATTATAGGCAGCTTACTCCGGTAGTTATTGTAGGTTATTATTGTAGGTTATTATTGTAGGTAATTATTGTAGGTAAGGATTTTATTCGGCGGAGCCCAGGCGAAGCACGAGGCTACCTTACCCACTACCTGGACCAACAAAGCTAGCTAGCTAGAGGGTAGCTATCGGTAACTTTTAGCAACTGTGGTTAGCTGTTTCCAATGTTATTTCATGCTTGAGAGTACCTGTGATTGAGCCAGCTAGCTGCTACCATTCAGCTGTTTTTCTAACCTCATCCGAGGCATTAACGTTAGGTGGTTGGTAGCTGCTGTACTTAATTACAGCTACTGATAACAGTCTGCTGTAGCTTACAACAATTCTAATTTCTAGAGTGGAAGTTGGGAGAGTTTTATTCGGGTGGTTCAGTGAAACAATCATAGTTTCTGAGGTGGAAGTTGGGTGAGTTATATATTTATTTATTTTTTGGTGAGGGAGGCCTGCACTCTCCTTTCCCTGATGTTCAGTGCATTTCATCCCGATCTCCTCTGCATTATTGTAGCCATCTGTTGCAGCCTGTCAACTATGCCTCTGCCTATCCCTGTTCTCTCCTCTCCGCACAGGCTACACAAACGCCCTACACCGCGTGGCTGCTGCCTCTCTAACCTGGTGGTCCCTACACGCACCACACACCTGGAGTTCCAGGTCTCAGGCAGCCTCTGGAACTGCCGTTCTGCTGCCAACAAAGCTGACTTCATCCCAGCCTATGCTAATCTCCAGTCCCTCGACTTCCTGGCGCTGACGGAAACATGGATTACCACTGAAAACACTGCTACTCCTACTGCTCTCTCCTCATCTGACCATGTGTTCTCGCATACCCCGAGAGCATCTGGTCAGAGGGGTGGTGGCACAGGAATCCTCATCTCTCCCAAGTGGACATTCTCAATTTTTCCCCTAACCCATCTGTCTATCTCCTCATTTGAATTCCATGCTGTCACAGTCACTAGCCCATTTAAGCTTAATATCCTTGTCATCTATCGCCCTCCAGGTTCCCTTGGAGAGTTCATCAATGAGCTTGACGCCTTGATAAGTTCCTTTCCTGAGGATGGCTCACCCCTCACAGTTTTGGGGGATTTCAACCTCCCTATGTCCACATTTGACTCATTTCTCTCTGCCTCCTTCTTTCCACTTCTCTCCTCTTTTGACCTCACCCTCTCACCGTCCCCCCCTACTCACAAGGCAGGCAATACGCTTGACCTCATCTTTACTAGATGCTGCTCTTCTACTAATCTCACTGCAACTCCCCTCCATGTCTCCGACCACTACTTTGTTTCCTTTTCTCTCTCGCTCTCCTCCCACACTACACAGATGGTAATGCGCCGCCGCAACCTTCGCTCTCTCTCTCCCACTACTCTCTCCTCTTCCATCCTATCATCTCTTCCCTCTGCTCAATCCTTCTCCCTCCAATCTCCTGATTCTGCCTCCTCAACCCTCCTCTCCTCCCTTTCTGCATCCTTTGACTCTCTGTGTCCCCTATCCTCCCGGCCGGCTCGGTCCTCCCCTCCAGCTCCGTGGCTTGATGACTCATTGCGAGCTCACAGAACAGAGCTCCGGGCAGCGGAGCGGAAATGGAAGAAAACTAAACTCCCTGCCGACCTGGCATCTTTTCACTCCCTCCTCTCTACATTTTCTTCATCTGTTTCCGCTGCTAAGGCCACTTTCTACCACTCTAAATTCCAAGCATCTGCCTCTAACCCTAGGAAGCTCTTTGCCACATTTTCCTCCCTCCTGAATCCCCCGCCCCCCCCTCCTCTCTCTCTGTGGATGACTTCGTCAACCACTTTGAAAAGAAGGTTGACGACATTCGATCCTCGTTTGTTAAGTCTAATGACACTGCTGGTCCTACTCACACTGCCCTACTCTATGCTTTGACTTCTTTCTCCCCTCTCTCTCCAGATAAAATCCTGCGACTTGTGACTGCAGGCCGCCCAACAACCTGCCCGCTTGACCCCATCCCCTCCTCTCTTCTCCAGACCATCTCCGGTGACCTTCTCCCCTACCTCACCTCGCTGATCAACTCATCCTTGACCGCTGGCCATGTCCCTTCCGTCTTCAAGAGAGCGAGAGTTGCTCCCCTTCTCAAGAAACCAACACTCGATCCCACTGATGTCAACAACTACAGACCAGTATCCCTTCTTTCTTTTCTTTCCAAAACTATTGAGCGTGCCGTCTTTAGCCAACTCTCTTGCTATCTCTCTCAGAATGACCTTCTTGATCCAAACCAGTCAGGTTTCAGGACTGGTCATTCAACTGAGACTGCTCTTCTATGTGTCACAGAGGCTCTCCGCACTGCTAAAGCTAACTCTCTCTCCTCTGCTCTTGTCCTTCTAGACCTGTCTGCTGCCTTTGATACTGTGAACCATCAGATCCTCCTCTCCACCCTCTCCGAGCTGGGCATCTCCGGCGCGGCTCACTCCTGGATTGCGTCCTACCTGACCGGTCGCTCCTACCAAGTGGCATGGCGAGAAGCTGTCTCCGCACCACGTGCTCTCACCACTGGTGTCCCCCAGGGCTCAGTTCTAGGCCCTCTCCTTTTCTCCCTATACACCAAGTCACTTGGCTCTGTCATATCCTCACATGGCCTCTCCTATCATTGCTACGCTGACGATACACAACTAATCTTCTCCTTTCCCCCTTCTGATAACCAGGTGGCGAATCGCATCTCTGCATGTCTGGCAGACATATCAGTATGGATGAGGGATCACCACCTCAAGCTGAACCCTGGCAAGACGGAGCTGCTCTTCCTCCCGGGGAAGGACTGCCCGTTCCATGATCTCGCCATCACGGTTGACAACTCCGCTGTGTCCTCCTCCCAGAGTGCGAAGAGCCTAGGCGTGACCCTGGACAACACCCTGTCATTCTCCGCCAACATCAAGGCGGTGACCCGCTCCTGCAGGTTCATGCTCTACAACATTCGGAGAGTACGACCCTGCCTTACACAGGAAGCGGCACAGGTCCTAATCCAGGCACTTGTCATCTCCCGTCTGGACTACTGCAACTCGCTGTTGGCTGGCCTCCCTGCCTGTGCCATTAAACCCCTACAACTCATCCAGAATGCCGCAGCCCGTCTGGTGTTCAACCTTCCCAAGTTCTCTCACATCACCCCCCTCCTCCGCACACTCCACTGGCTTCCAGTTGAAGCTCGCATCCGCTACAAGACCATGGTGCTTGCCTATGGAGCAGTGAGGGGAACGGCACCTCTGTACCTTCGGGCTCTGATCAGTCCCTACACCCAAACGAGGGCATTGCGTTCATCCACCTCTGGCCTGCTGGCTCCCCTTCCTCTGCGGAAGCATAGTTCCCGCTCAGCCCAGTCAAAACTGTTCGCTGCTCTGGCACCCCAATGGTGGAACAAGCTCCCTCACGACGCCAGGACAGCGGAGTCACTCACCACCTTCTGGAGGCATTTGAAACCCCACCTCTTTAAGGAATACCTGGGATAGGATAAAGTAATCCTTCTACCCCCCCCCCCCCCCAAAATTGTAAAGTGGTTATCCCACTGGCTATAGGGTGAACGCACCAATTGGTGAGTCGCTCTGGATAAGAGCGTCTGCTAAATGACGTAAATGTGCCCTTGAGCAAGGCACTTAACCCTAATTGCTCCTGTAAGTCGCTCTGGATAAGAGCGTCTGCTAAATGACTAAAATGTAATGTAAATGTAAATGTTAAAGGGTTGAGACAGGAAGTCAAGATAATACCTTTTTTTTTTTTTTCCCACCTTTATTTAACCAGGTAAGCCAGTTGAGAACAAGTTCTCATTTACAACTGCGACCTGGCCAAGACAAAGCAAAGCAGTGCGATAAAAACAACAACACAGAGTTACATATGGAGTAAAACAAAACATAAAGTCAAAAATACAACAGAAAATCTATATACAGTTTGTGCAAATGTAGCAAGTTATGGAGGTAAGGCAATAAATAGGCTATAGTGCAAAATAATTACAATAGTATTAACACTGGAATGCTAGATGTGCAAGAGATTATGTGCAAATAGAGATACTGGGGTGCAAAAGAGCAAAATAAATAACAATATAGGGATGAGGTAGTTGGGTGGGCTAATTTCAGATGGGCTGTGTACAGGTGCAGTGATCGGTAAGGTGCTCTGACAACTGATGCTTAAAGTTAGTGAGGGAGATAAGATTCTCCAGCTTCAGAGATTTTTGCAATTCGTTCCAGTCATTGGCAGCAGAGAACTGGAAGGAATGGCAGCCAAAGGAGGTGTTGGCTTTGGGAATGACCAGTGAGATATACCTGCTGGAGCGCAGACTACGGGTGGGTGCTGCTATGGTGACCAATGAGCTAAGATAAGGCGGGGATTTGCCTAGCAGTCATGGGCGGCATGTTCAATAGGGCGATATGGGCGACGCACTGCCAAACGGGAAAAGGAAGGGATTTTTTTTCTAATCAATTATATCACGGCAACAGTAGTTATCAGTGTTCACGTCTGATCTGCCAGCCACTAAATGTCAAATCAGGCTAAAGTCGTGGTTCAAATGGCCCCGCCCGTTTTTGGGGCGATTTCAGTCAAGTTGAAAATCGCCCAGAAGTCTCTCATAGCCTGTCATGTAAAATCTATTTTTTTCAAATTTCAAAGCTTTCAATACAATCTCTATGAGTGTCTGTGGGCTTACACTTACGCGCTTTCGTCATACGTGACGTAACCATGAACGTAGCTAAGAAAATGGCGGCTAGCAGCGTCTCTGTTGCGACCTGCACTGTGGTGTTATTTTATGTTTTTAATTTGTAGACTTAGTTTACAAACATTCTGCCAACCATGGATATCCAGTGGTTGGTTTTGGACTGATCTTGTTGATCGTGTACATACCCGCTATGAACGGACTAAATAATGAAAACGCTGCTGGCAGCTGAATCCCAATACAGCTGGGAGACTTGGCTGGATGACAGAGTCCCGGACAGAGAAGTGGAGCCGGCCACCTTCACCCTGGTCAGAGCGGACCGCGATCCTGGTAAGAGAGCGACTCTGTACCCCGACATTGAACTGCTTTCTGTGTCACTGCGACCTTACTATCTGCCCCGTGAGATCCCCCAATTGTTTGTTACCGTTGTGTACTGTTGATAATCACAAGTTTACTGGAGAACTGAGACCAAGTAGAGACTTTGGACAGGGTGGATATGGTATAATAAAGGCAGTTTATTCAGAGGTAAAGATATCTGGAATCGCGTGCACGGACTCATTCGTCAAACTCTTAGGGAGAAGAGAGCCCCGAAAACATTGTGTGCAGACATTTTATACAATAAATGATGTAGGTTGAATCTAGTAGTTCTGATCTTCTGATTGGTCCTGATGAGTTGGGCGAGGTCCACTCCACTGTTGCATTGGCTCTGAGTCGGGTTCTCTGTCTTCAAATGTTCAGCCTAAAGAGAGGGGATTTGTGTGTGTGTGTGTGTGTGTGTGTGTGTGTGTGTTTAACAGTGATGATGTGTGTGTGTGTGTGTGTGTTATCAGTGATGATGTGTGTGTGTGTGTGTGTGTGTGTGTGTGTGTGTGTGTGTCCTCAGAGCAAGAACTCGTGAGTTGGAAGAACTGAGAGACCTATGGCGTGGGTGTTGTAATAATAATAATATGCCATTTAGCAGACGCTTTTATCCAAAGCGACTTACAGTCATGCGTGCATACATTATTTTTTTTGTGTATGGGTGGTCCCGGGGATCGAACACACTACCTTGGCGTTACAAGCGCCGTGCTCTACCAGCTGAGCTACAGAGGACCAGTTGTCCTTGGCCACCTGCTGACAAGGCTGACAAGATAGGACTCTTTTGTCCATTGTTATAGGATAGGAACAGCATTGATTGAAAACAAACGCCCAACACAAAATGGGTCATGCACAAGATTTTAGTCAGACCAAGCTATAACATTATATATTTACTACGACAGTACATTCAACCAAAAGCTAACATAACAAAGGCATCAGAGATTATTTATAATCTGTCACAGAAACTGGAATCCATCTCCCCAGATCCGTCAATAAATGCTTCTGGTATTGACTTATATGCTGCCCCTGTCTTCATGTTGTTGCTGGACATATCTTTTTTTAAATGTGTGTAGGTCACCTAAATCATCAGAAAAATTGCCCCTCCTGAGAATTTTTTCAGGAGCCGCCACTGCTAGCAGTGATTTATAGATGGCCTGGAGCCAGTGGGTTTGACGACGAACATGTAGTGAGGACCAGCCAACAAGAGCGTACAGGTCACAGTGGTGGGTAGTGTATGGGGCTTTGGAGACAAAACGGATGGCACTGTGATAGACTACATCCAATTTGCTGAGTAGAGTGTTGGAGGCTATTTTGTAAATTACATCGCCGAAGTCAAGGATCGGTAGGATAGTCAGTTTTACGAGGGCATGTTTGGCAGCATGAGTGAAGGAGGCTTTGTTGCGAAATAGGAAGCCGATTCTAGATTTAACTTTGGATTGGAGATTTTTTATGTGAGTCTGGAAGTTGAGTTTACAGTCTAACCAGACACCTAGGTATTTGTAGTTGTCCACATACTCTAGGTCAGACCCGTCGAGAGTGGTGATTCTAGTCGGGTGGGCGGGTGCCAGCAGCGTTCGATTGAAAAGCATGCATTTAGTTTTACTAGTGTTTAAGAGCAGTTGGAGGCTACTGAAGGATTGTTGTATGGCATTGAAGCTCGTTTGGAGGTTTGTTAACACAGTGTCCAATGAAGGGCCAGATGTATACAAAATGGTGTCGTCTGCGTAGAGGTGGATCTGAGAGTCACCAGCAGCAAGAGCGACATCATTGATATACACGGAGAAAAGTGTCGGCCCAATAATTGAACCCTGTGGCACCCCCATAGAGACTGCCATAGGTCCAGACAACAGGCCCTCCGATTTGACACACTGAACTCTATCTGAGAAGTAGTTGGTGAACCAGGCGAGGCAGTCATTTGAGAAACCAAGGCTATTTAGTCTGCCAATAAGAATGCGGTGGTTGACAGAGTCGAAAGCCTTGGCCAGGTCGATGAAGACGGCTGCACAGTACTGTCTATTATCAATCGCGGTTATAATATCGTTTAGGACCTTGAGCGTGGCTGAAGTGCACCCGTGACCAGCTCGGAAACCGGATTGCATAGCGGAGAAGGTACAGTGGTATTCGAAATGGTCGATTATCTGTTTGTTAACTTGGCTTTCGAATACTTTCGAAAGGCAGGGCAGGATGGATATAGGTCTGTAGCAATTTGGATCTAGAGTGTCACCCCCTTTGAAGAGGGGGATGACCGCGGCAGCTTTCCAATCTCTGGGGATCTCAGACGTTATGAAAGAGAGGTTGAACAGACTAGTAATAGGGGTAGCGACAATTTCGGCGGCTAGTTTTAGAAAGAAAGGGTCCAGATTGTCTAGCCCAGCTGATTTGTAGGGGTCCAGATTTTGCAGCGCTTTCAAAACATCAGCTGTCTGAATTTGTGTGAAGGAGAAGCGGGGGGGGGCATGGGCAAGTTGCAGCAGAGGGTGCAGAGTTGGTGGCCGGGTTAGTGGTAGCCAGATGGAAAGCATGGCCAGCTGTAGCAAAATGCTTGTTGAAATTCTCGATTATTGTAGATTTATCGGTGGTGATAGTGTTTCCTAGCCTCAGTGCAGTGGGCAGCTGGGAGGAAGTGCTCTTATTCTCCATGGACTTTACAGTGTCCCAAAACTTTTTGGAGTTAGTGCTACAGGATGCAAATTTCTGTTTGAAAAAGTTAGCCTTTGCTTTCCTGACTGCTTGTGTATATTGGTTCCTAACTTCCCTGAAAAGTTGCATATCGCGGGGGCTATTTGATGCTAATGCTGTACGCCACCGGATGTTTTTGTGCTGGTCAAGGGCAGTCAAGTCTGAGGAGAACCAGGGGCTATATCGGTTCTTAGTTCTGTATTTTTTGAATGGGGCATGTTTATTTAAGATTGAGAGGAAATTACTTTTAAGGAACAACCAGGCATCCTCTATTGACGGAATGAGATCTATATCCATCCAGGATACCTGGGCCAGGTCAATTAGGAAGGCCTCCTCGCTAAAGTGTTTTAGGGAGCGTTTGACAGTGATGAGGGGTGGTCGTTTGACCGCGGACCCGTTACGACCAGAATAAGCAGGGTGGTCGTATTTGACGAATCG
>LR778290.1:1183731-1212264 GCA_902810595.1 Coregonus sp. 'balchen' | reverse complement strand
TACTAAATTTGGTATCTCAGACTGAAGCTGTATCATATCACTAATGGTATCTACCAGACTGAAAGCTGTATCATATCACTAATGGTATCTACCAGACTGAAAGCTGTATCATATCACTAATGGGATCTACCAGACTGAAAGCTGTAATCATACACTAATGGTATCTACGGCAGACTGAAAGCTGTATATAGTCACTAATGGTATCTACCAGACTGAAAGCCTGGATCATATCACTAATGGTATCTACCAGACTGAAAGTGTAATATCACTAATGGTATCTACATACTGAAGTGTATCATTCCTAATGTATCTACCAGACTGAAAGCTGGATCATATCACTAATGGTATCTACCAGACTGAAGCTGGAATCATATCACTAATGGTATCTACCAGACTGAAAGCTGGTATCATAGCACTAATGGTATCTACCAGAAGTAAATCACTTGGTATACAAGCTGAAAGCCGTATCATATCATAATGGTATCTAACCAGACTGAAAGCTGGATCATATCACTAATGGTATCTACCAGACTGAAAGCTGTATCATATCACTAATGGTATCTACCAGACTGAAAGCTGTATCATATCACTAATGGTATCTACCAGACTGAAAGCTGTATCATATCACTAATGGTATCACCAGACTGAAAGCTGTATCATATACTAATGGTATCTACCAGACTGAAAGCTGTATCATATCACAATGGTATCTACCAGACTGAAAGCTGTATCATATCACTAATGGTATCTACCAGACTGAAGCTGGATCATATCACTAATGGTATCTACCAGACTGAAAGCTGGATCATATCACTAATGGTATCTACCAGACTGAAAGCGGTATCATATCACTAATGGTATCTACCAGACTGAAAGCGGTATCATATCACTAATGGTATCTACCAGACTGAAAGCGGTATCATATCACTAATGGTATCTACCAGACTGAAAGCGGTATCATATCACTAATGGTATCTACCAGACTGAAAGCGGTATCATATCACTAATGGTATCTACCAGACTGAAAGCTGTATCATATCACTAATGGTATCTACCAGACTGAAAGCTGTATCATATCACTAATGGTATCTACCAGACTGAAAGCTGTATCATATCACTAATGGTATCTACCAGACTGAAAGCTGTATCGTATCACTAATGGTATCTACCAGACTGAAAGCTGTATCATATCACTAATGGTATCTACCAGACTGAAAGTTTAAACATTTTGTAGGCTTAACAATGAATAACCAAAAAACTAAACTATTTTATTTTACATATTAAATATATATATATTTACCAGGTTATATATATTTTACATATTAAATATATATATATTTACCAGGTTATATATACAGTGGGGGAAACAAGTATTTAGTCAGCCACCAATTGTGCAAGTTCTCCCACTGAAAAAGATGAGAGGCCTGTAATTTTCATCATAGGTACACATCAACTATGACAGACAAATTGAGAAGAAAAAAAATCCAGAAAATCCCATTGTAGGATTTTTAATGAATTTATTTGCAAATTATGGTGGAAAATAAGTATTTGGTCACCTACAAACAAGCAAGATTTCTGGCTCTCACAGACCTGTAACTTCTTCTTTAAGAGGCTCCTCTATCCTCCACTCGTTACCTGTATTAATGGCACCTGTTTGAACTTGTTATCAGTATAATACCTATTTCACAGTCACACTCCAAACTCCACTATGGCCAAGACCAAAGAGCTGTCAAAGGACACCAGAAACAACATTGTAGACCTGCACCCGGCTGGGAAGACTGAATCTGCAATAGGTAAGCAGCTTGGTTTGAAGAAATCAACTGTGGGAGCAATTATTAGGAAATGGAAGACATACAAGACCACTGATAATCTCCCTCGATCTGGGGCTCCACGCAAGATCTCACCCCGTGGGGTCAAAATGATCACAAGAACGGTGAGCAAAAATCCCAGAACCACACGGGGGGACCTAGTGAATGACCTGCAGAGAGCTGGGACCAAAGTAACAAAGCCTACCATCAGTAACACACTACGCCGCCAGGGACTCAAATCCTGCAGTGCCAGATGTGTCCCCCTGCTTAAGCCAGTACATGTCCAGGCCCGTCTGAAGTTTGCTAGAGTGCATTTGGATGATCCAGAAGAGGATTGGGAGAATGTCATATGGTCAGATGAAACCAAAATATAACTTTTTGGTAAAAACTAAACTCGTCGTGTTTGGAGGACAAAGAATGCTGAGTTGCATCCAAAGAACACCATACCTACTGTGAAGCATGGGGGTGGAAACATCATGCTTTGGGGCTGTTTTTCTGCAAAGGGACCAGGACGACTGATCCGTGTAAAGGAAAGAATGAATGGGGCCATGTATCATGAGATTTTGAGTGAAAACCTCCTTCCATCAGCAAGGGCATTGAAGATGAAACGTGGCTGGGTCTTTCAGCATGACATTTATGATCCCAAACACACCGCCCGGGCAACGAAGGAGTGGCTTCGTAAGAAGCATTTCAAGGTCCTGGAGTGGCCTAGCCAGTCTCCAGATCTCAACCCCATAGAAAATCTTTGGAGGGAGTTGAAAGTCCGTGTTGCCCAGCGACAGCCCCAAAACATCACTGCTCTAGAGAAGATCTGCATGGAGGAATGGGCCAAAATACCAGCAACAGTGTGTGAAAACCTTGTGAAGACTTACAGAAAACGTTTGACCTGTGTCATTGCCAACAAAGGGTAGATAACAAAGTATTGAGAAACTTTTGTTATTGACCAAATACTTATTTTCCACCATAATTTGCAAATAAATTCATAAAAAATCCTACAATGTGATTTTCTGGATTTTATTTCTCTCATTTTGTCTGTCATAGTTGACGTGGACCTATGATGAAAATTACAGGCCTCTCTCATCTTTTTAACATTTACATTTACATTTTAGTCATTTAGCAGACACTCTTATCCAGAGCGACTTACAGGAGCAATTAGGGTTAAGTGCCTTGCTCAAGGGCACAACGACAGATTTTTCACCTAGTCGGCTCGGGGATTAGAACCAGCGACCTTTCGGTTACTGGCACAACGCTCTTAACCACTAAGCTACCTGCCGCCAAGTGGAGAACTTGCACAATTGGTGGCTGACTAAATACTTTTTTCCCCCACTGTATTTTATATATTATATATATATACAGTGGGGAAAAAAAGTATTTAGTCAGCCACCAATTGTGCAAGTTCTCCCACTTAAAAATATGAGAGAGGCCTGTAATTTTCATCATAGGTACACGTCAACTATGACAGAGAAAATGAGGAAAAAAAATCCAGAAAATCACGTAGGATTTTTAATGAATTTATTTGCAAATTATGGTGGAAAATAAGTATTTGGTCAATAACAAAAGTTTCTTAATACTTTGTTATATACCCTTTGTTGGCAATGACACAGGTCAAACGTTTTCTGTAAGTCTTCACAAGGTTTTCACACACTGTTGCTGGTATTTTGGCCCATTCCTCCATGCAGATCTCCTCTAGAGCAGTGATGTTTTGGGGCTGTCGCTGGGCAATACGGACTTTCAGCTCCCTCCAAAGATGTTCTATTGGGTTCAGGTCTGGAGACTGGCTAGGCCACTCCAGGACCTTGAGATGCTTCTTACGGAGCCACTCCTTAGTTGCCCTGGCTGTGTGTTTTGGGTCGTTGTCATGCTGGAAGACCCAGCCACGACCCATCTTCAATGCTCTTACTGAGGGAAGGAGGTTGTTGGCCAAGATCTCGCGATACATGGCCCCATCCATCCTCCCCTCAATACGGTGCAGTCGTCCTGTCCCCTTTGCAGAAAAGCATCCCCAAAGAATGATGTTTCCACCTCCATGCTTCACGGTTGGGATGGTGTTCTTGGGGTTGTACTCGTCCTTCTTCTTCCTCCAAACACGGCGAGTGGAGTTTAGACCAAAAAGCTCTATTTTTGTCTCATCAGACCACATGACCTTCTCCCATTCCTCCTCTGGATCATCCAGATGGTCATTGGCAAACTTCAGACGGGCCTGGACATGCGCTGGCTTGAGCAGGGGGACCTTGCATGCGCTGCAGGATTTTAATCCATGACGGCGTAGTGTGTTACTAATGGTTTTCTTTGAGACTGTGGTCCCAGCTCTCTTCAGGTCATTGATCAGGTCCTGCCGTGTAGTTCTGGGCTGATCCCTCACCTTCCACATGATCATTGATGCCCCACGAGGTGAGATCTTAAATGGAGCCCCAGACCGAGGGTGATTGACCGTCATCTTGAACTTCTTCCATTTTCTAATAATTGCGCCAACAGTTGTTGCCTTCTCACCAAGCTGCTTGCCTATTGTCCTGTAGCCCATCCCAGCCTTGTGCAGGTATACAATTTTATCCCTGATGTCCTTACACAGCTCTCTGGTCTTGGTCATTGTGGAGAGGTTGGAGTCTGTTTGATTGAGTGTGTGGACAGGTGTCTTTTATACAGGTAACGAGTTCAAACAGGTGCAGTTAATACAGGTAATGAGTGGAGAACAGGAGGGCTTCTTAAAGAAAAACTAACAGGTCTGTGAGAGCCGGAATTCTTACTGGTTGGTAGGTGATCAAATACTTATGTCATGCAATAAAATGCAAATTAATTACTTAAAAATCATACAATGTGATTTTCTGGATTTTTGTTTTAGATTCCGTCTCTCACAGTTGAAGTGTACCTCTACATGCTTTGTAAGTAGGAAAACCTGCAAAATCGGCAGTGTATCAAATACTTGTTCTCCCCACTGTATATATTTACCAGGTTATATATTTTGCATATTAAATATATATATTTACCAGGTTATATATATTTTACATATTAAATATATATATTTACCAGTTTATATATATTAAATATATATATATTTACCAGGTTATATATATTTTACATATTAAATATATATATATTTACCAGGTTATATATATTTGACATTAAACCCCTTTTTTTTTGTCACCAAACCACTTCTGCGTACTTCCATTATTTATTAAACTTTTAAATTTACCGGACTAACTTCAGACGAGTCTTGTGAGGCTTCTGGGAGTCTTAGAGCAAAACAGTTGACGTGTACGTGTTCACGGGAGACTCACCTTTTCACAGAGGGATCATAGTAGTGTGTAGCCCAAACTGTTCGGACGTTACAGATGTTTTCATGAGAAGACAGACGGTTTTCAGGGACAAACACCGCTGGTCTGACAAACACCGCTGTAGCTCTGCCACCAGATGTCGGAGGATGCAGTGGATTGAGACGCAGCCTATGCAACCAAAGGCTGATGTCGGAGGATGCAGTGGATTGAGACGCAGCCTATGCAACCAAAGGCTGATGTCGGAGGATGCAGTGGATTGAGACGCAGCCTATGCAACAAAAGGCTGATGTCGGAGGATGCAGTGGATTGAGACGCAGCCTATGCAACAAAAGGCTGATGTCGGAGGATGCAGTGGATTGAGACGCAGCCAATGCAACCAAAGGCTGATGTCGGAGGATGCAGTGGATTGAGACGCAGCCAATGCAACCAAAGGCTGATGTCGGAGGATGCAGTGGATTGAGACGCAGCCAATGCTACAAACGGCTGATGTCGGAGGATGCAGTGGATTGAGACGCAGAAGAATGAATGCATCAAAAGACAGACCGATTTGTATGGGGATTGTTGTATTATGCTAATTAGATGTCATTGGCGGTGCAGACATGAACTCTAGGGGTTTAACCTGTCTCCTCCCCTTTCATCTACACTGATTTGAAGTGGATTTAACAAGTGACATCGGCCACCGTGGGGGAAAACAACTGATGATCACCATCTGGGACCATCGAACATCCAGTTAGGTTATTATTACCATTTATTCCTAAAGATTACCAGGTATTACTCTAAATAAACTGCTGTTCATATCTGGGACATTAAACATCTAGATTACCGTATACTTCTCATCTGGGACCATTCAACATCCTAGATTTACCAGGTTATTACTTCTAAATAAACTGCTGTTCATCATCTGGGACCATTCAACATCCTAGATTTAACCAGGTTATTACTTCTAAATAAACTGCTGTTCACCATCTGGGACCATTCAACATCCTAGATTTACCAGGTTATTACTTCTAAATAAACTGCTGTTCATCATCTGGGACCATTCAACATCCTAGATTTACCAGGTTATTACTTCTAAATAAACTGCTGTTCACCATCTGGGACCATTCAACAGCTTAGATTTACCAGGTTATTACTTCTAAATAAAAACACTTTTTGTGGTTCTCATAGGCTTAAAATTGTTGTTTTGATTATTGCTTGAACAGTTGCTAAGATATTTGGTTGTGATAGTTGCAAAATACCTATTTTGGATGCAGCACTTGTTAGCTTGAATGCTAACGCTCATTAACAGGCTGGTAGCAAAGCTAGCCAAAGAGCATTTTACTGGTTGAAGTTGAAATATTTTTTAAGTATAAAGCAGTTGATTTGAGACGATGACACAAATATTATATTAAGCAGGACATTCAAACGAGCCTTACAATTATAATCCAAAAGTAGTGGGAAATGCAGTCATAAGCAACCTGTAAATGGAGGCTATTTTTGCTGGCAGCCTCTGAGAACTCCCCTGAGTTTTCCCCCACGGTGGTGAATTAGTGAATAGCGACACAGAGCTTAATGTGAGTTTCCTTGAGTAGCACTCCTGATCTTCCACTGATAGTGCGCTGTAATATTCAGAATACGTTGTGAAAACTAAATTCTTTGCTCACCATTTTTGCTCCACGCATATACTACATCCATAACTAGCGGTTATTAGCATGGAGGAGTTCAGATGTACTACATCCATAACTAGAGGTTATTAGCATGGAGGAGTTCAGATATACTACATCCATAACTAGAGGTTATTAGCATGGAGAAGTTCAGATATACTACATCCATAACTAGAGGTTATTAGCATGGAGGAGTTCAGATATACTACATCCATAACTAGAGGTTATTAGCATGGAGGAGTTCAGATATACTACATCCATAACTAGAGGTTATTAGCATGGAGGAGTTCAGATATACTACATCCATAACTAGAGGTTATTAGCATGGAGGAGTTCAGATATACTACATCCATAACTAGAGGTTATTAGCATGGAGGAGTTCAGATATACTACATCCATAACTAGCGGTTATTAGCAGGGAGGAGTTCAGATATACTACATCCATAACTAGCGGTTTCTGTATTAGCAGGGAGGAGTTCAGATATACTACATCCATAACTAGCGGTTTCTGTATTAGCAGGGAGGAGTTCAGATATACTACATCCATAACTAGCGGTTATTAGCATGGAGGAGTTTCTGCAGCCAAATTGCATGTGCATCGCCCTCGTGCGGCAATTTTAGCAAACACAGAAAGGGGCCTATAATTGGTGACCAAAAGTGGTCTGGTGCATTGCCTAAGGTTCCTTCAACTTTAATAACTTATTTCTAGCCTAGAATCATCGATTTTACTACTAATGTGAAAAAAATATGATTAAATATGACTGTTGTTGATCACTGACTGTCTTAAATAAATTGTTGTACAACATCATGGGCATCACCTTTTAGCTAAAAGAAACAGTGGATTTCTGCTGTTGTGGGTCTTTAACCATCTGTCTGACTTTGTTGTTCACACAGGAGAGAGACGTGACTATAGTGGATCCTCTGGGGAGCCTCAACAACAACATGAAGCTGAGGAGGCAGAGAAGAGTCTCTCCACATCAGAACACCTCAAGAAACACCAGCGGAAACCCACATGGAAGAAATCTCACCACTGTTCTGACTGTGGGAAGAGTTACTCAAGATTAGATTCACTAAAAGTACACCAGAGAATTCACACAGGCGATACAGCTCACTGCTCTGACTGTGGGAAGAGATTCACCTCTTCAGCAGACCTCAAAAGACATGAGAGAATCCACACAGGAGAGAAACCTTATAGCTGTAACCAATGTGGGAAGAGTTTTACTCACTCAAGCTGCCTGAAGGTTCATCAGAGAACACACACAGGGGAGAAACCTTTTAGCTGTGATCAATGTGAGAAGAGTTTTGTTACATCTAGCCGTCTGACTATACACCAGAGAACACACACAGGAGATAAACCTTATAGCTGTGATCAATGTGGGAAATGTTTTAATGTTCCAAGCAGCCTGAAAGCACACCAGAGAACACACACAGGGGAGAAACCTTTTAGCTGCTCTCACTGTGAGAAGACCTTTTCAAAATTATATACATTACAATTACACCAGAAAATTCACACTGGAGAGAAAATGTATAGCTGTGATCAATGTAGGAAGAGTTTTAATCACTCAAGCTTGCTGAAGGTACATCAGAAAACACACACTGGAGATACATCTTTTATAGCTGTGATCAATGTGGGAGGAGATTTGTTACATCTAGCAGTCTGACTATACACCAGAGAACACATACAGGAGACAAATCTGATAGCTGTGATCAATGTGGAAAGAGATACGCTGGGAAAATATCTCTGATTAAAGATCAGAAAATACATAGATTAATAATAATAATAATAACATTATTTTGTCCAAAGCAATCATGTCATGTGTGCATATTTTTTTTTTAAACATATGGGTGGTCCCGGGGATCGAACCCACTACCCTGGCGTTACAAGCGCCGTGCTCTACCAATTGAGCTACAGATGAACGTTCTATCCTACAGATACAATAAAATAATGTAGAATGTTTTTAATATTGTAGTAGGAGTATTTTAATTATTGTCACGGTTTAAAATGTTTTTAACATTGTAGAAGAAATACTTTAATCAATAATGTCACAATGTAGACCTTTAAATGTTTGCCCACTGTTCTATTGATTTCAGCGTGATATGGATATTAGCCTCATCAGGGGGAAAATCCAGGCTCTGAAATGAGTTGTGTTACACTTACCACGTTGGCGACCCACTTGAATCAAAATGCAACACTTCTAAATGTAGCTAGCTGTTTTCTACAAATTGTCCATTGACCAGTGATGTACACATTATTCCCAGATTCCGTGTGGTGTTTGAGCTGTTAGTTTTAACAGGATGTGCAACCTCATCTCCCCCCTCTCGCGCAATTGATTTCCGTGTTTTTTTAGTTGTGTTAGTTTCAACAGCACGTACAACCTGATTTACCCCCTAATCGATATCAGTGATTTATTGCCACTTGTCAAAACAAGTGTTTTTGGTGCTTGTGCAGTTTATAAGCTGCTTGTTTAAAAAAATACAAGTACTATGATTACTATTGTGGCACATGTTTGTGTTGATAGTACATTTAATGTTTAGGTTTTCAATATATCACAAACCGTTTCTTCATATTGGTTATTGATTTGGACACATTAAAACTGTGTTTTGACATTGGGCAGTATCCCACCTTGCAAAATGTTTTTGAAAAGACTATGCCCGAAGTCCAATCTACCTTCGTTTTATTTTTATAAGTTGAAAATACTTATTTATTTCTACGTTTACATTTGTAATTATCATTTGTAATTATCATCACCATTAAGTGAATTATTGCCAATACAATAATGGGCTGGAGAATAAACAGCGTAGTAAAACTAGCTTATATTTTGGGCTGGATATTACATCATATTCTTACTGTTTTAACCAATGTTATTTCCTTAGATGCTCTTTAGTCTTTCAGCTTTTATTGATATTCTTTAGTTTTTTATCCACTGTTAGTTGTCTAGTAAATATTTCCGTTTTTATTTTCATAGTTTTTATTCGATTTTTCCTGTGAATCCACGGTGTTGCATCCATGTTTGAAATGTGCTGTATAAATAAAGCTTGATTTGATTTGAACATATTGCAAAACAAATGAACCCAATGACTGACCAATGACTGACCAATCAACAGACTCTTGCAAAACCAATGAACAAATGCAGTACCAGTCAAAAGTTGGACACACCTGCTCATTCAAGGGTTTTTCTTATTTTTTTTTTTACTATTTTCTACATTGTAGAATAATAGTGAAGACATCAAAACTATGAAATAACACATGGAATCATGTAGTAACCAAAAAAGTGTTAAACAAATATATTTTATATTTGAGAATCTTCAAAGTAGCCACCCTTTGCCTTGATGACAGCGTTGCACTCTTGGCATTCTCTCAACCAGCTTCATGAGGTAGTCACCTGGAATGCATTTCAATTAACAGGTGTGCCTTGTTAAAAGTTAATTTGTGGAATTTCTTTCCTTAATTTTAATGCATTTGGGCCAATGAGTTGTGTTGTGACAAGGTAGGGTTGGTATACAGAAAATGGCCCTATTTGGTAAAAGACCAAGTCCATATTATGGCAAGAACAGCTCAAATAAGCAAAGAGAAACGACAGTCCATCATTACTTTAAGACATGAAGGTCAGACAATACGGAACATTTCAGGAACTTTGAACGTTTCTTCAAGTGCAGTCGCAAAAACCATCAAGCGCTATGATGAAACTGGCTCTCATGAGGAACGTCACAGGAAAGGCAGACCCAGAGTTAGCTCTGCTGCAGAGGATAAGTTAATTAGAGTTACCAGCCTCAGAAATTGCAGCCCAAATAAATGCTTCACAGAGTTCAAATAACATACACATGTCAACATCAACTGTTCAGAGGAGACTGTGTGAATCAGGCCTTCATGGTCGAATTGCTGCAAAGAAACCACTTCTAAAAGGACACCAATAAGAAGAAGAGACTTGCTTGGGCCAAGAAACACGAGCAATGGACATTAGACCGGTGGAAATGTGTCCTTTGGTCTGATGAGTCATCCCATACATACCCTTCGTGATGGAGGCAGCCAATGGACTGCTTTTTATCTATGGTGTAACTACAGCAACGAAAACGTGAGCTGATGAAGAGAAACATATATATCTAAAAGATCCCAAAGACTGAAATAAGATAAATATATGTTTTTTGACTACAATACTAAGATAACTGTGCTGTTTTGTTTGTTTTTCTCTCAGTGTTTCAAAGCTCTCCCTCGCCTCCATTTGGCAAATCTGACCATAATTCTATCCTCCTGATTCCTGCTTACACCCAAAAACTAAAGCAGGAAGTACCAGTGACTCGCTCAATACGGAAGTGGTCAGATGACGTGGATGCTACGCTACAGGACTGTTTTGCTAGCACAGACTGGAATATGTTCCGGGATTCATCCTATGGCATTGAGGAGTTTACCACCTCAGTCACCGGCTTCATCAATAAGTGCATCAACGAAGTCGTCCCCACAGTGACCGTACGTACATACCCCAACCAGAAGCCATGGATTACAGGCAACATCGGCACCGATCTAAAGGCTAGAGCTGCCGCTTTTCAAGGAGTGGGACACTAATCCGGACGCTTATAAGAAATCCCGCTATGCCCTCAGATGAACCATCAAACAGACAAAGCATCAATACAGGACTAAGATTGAATCCTACTACACCAGCTCTGACGCTCGTCGGATGTGGCAGGGCTTGCAAACTATTACGGACTACAAAGGGAAACCCAGCCGCAAGCTGCCCAGTGACGCGAGCCTACTAGACGAGCTAAATGCCTTTTATGCTCGCTTCGAGGCAAGCAACACTGAAGCATGCATGAGAGCACCAGCTGTTCCGGATGACTGTGTGATCACGCTTTCCATATCCGATATGAGCAAGACTTTTAAACAGGTCAACATTCACAAATCCGCAGGGCCAGACCGATTACCAGGACTTGTACTCAAAGCATGCGCGGACCAACTGGCAAGTGTCTTCACTGACATTTTCAACCTCTCCCTGACCAAGTCTGTAATACCTAGCCCCTGTGCCCAAGAAAGCGAAGGTAACCTTCCTAAATGATTACCGCCCCATAGCACTCATGTCGGTAGCCATGAAGTGTTTTGAAAGGCTGGTCACTTCAATACTATCTTCCTGGAAACCCTAGACCCACTCCAATTCGCATACCGCCCTAACAGATCCATAGATGACACAATCTCAATCGCTTTTCACACTGCCCTTTCCCACCTGGACAAAATGAAGACCTATGTAAGAATGCTGTTCATTGACTACAGCTCAGCATTCAACATCATAGTGTCCACAAAGCTCACCACTAATCAAATCAAATCAAATGTTATTTGTCACATACACGTGTTTAGCAGATGTTATTGCGGGTGTAGCGAAATGCTTGTCACTAAGCTAAGGACCCTGGGACTAAACACATCCCTCTGCAACTGGATCCTGGACTTCCTGACGGGCCGCCCCCAGGTGGTAAGGGTAGGCAACAACACATCTGCCACGCTGATCCTCAACACTGTGGCCCCTCAGGGATGCGTGCTTAGTCCCCTCCTGTACTCCCTGTTCACCCACGACTGCGTGGCCAAACACGACTCCAACACCATCATTAAGTTTGCTGATGACATAACAGTGGAATGCCTGATCACCGACAACGATGAGACAGCCTATAGGGAGGAGGTCAGAGACCTGGCAGTGTGGTGCCAGGATAACAGCCCCTCCCTCAACGTGAGCAAGACAAAGGAGCTGATCGAGGACTACAGGAAAAGGAGGGCCGAATAGGCCCCCATCAACATCGACGGTGTTGTAGTGGAGCGGGTTGAGAGTTTCAAGTTCCTTGGTGTCCACATCACCAACGAACTATCATGGTCCAAACACACCAAGACAGTCGTGAAGAGGGCACGACAACACCTTTTCCCCCTCAGGAGAAAGATTTGGCACGGGTCCCCAGATCCTCAAAACGTTATACAGCTGCACCATCGAGAGCATCCTGACCAGTTGCATCACCGCCTGGTATGGCAACTGCTCGGCATCCGACCACAAGGCACTACAGAGGGTAGTGCGTACGGCCCAGTACATCACTGGGGCCAAGCTTCCTTCCATCTAGGACCTCTATACTAGGCAGTTTCAGAAGAAGGCCCAAAAAATTGTCAAAGACTCCAGTCACCCAAGTCATAGACTGTTCTCTCTGCTACCGCACGGCAAGCGGTACCGGAGCGCCAAGTCTAGGACCAAAAGGCTCCTTAACAGCTTCTACCCCCAAGCATTAAGACGGCTGAACAATTAATCCCCCCCCTCCTTTGTTTTTACACTGCTGCTACTCGCTGTTTATTATCTATGCATAGTCACTTTACCCCTACATGTACAAATTACCTCGACTAACCTGTACCCCCGCACATTGACTCAGTACCGGTACCCCCTGTATATAGCCTCAGTATTGTTATTTTATTGTGTTACTTTTTATTTTATTTTATGTTTTACTTTAGTTTATTTCATAAATATTTTCTTACCTCTATTTCTTGAACTGCATTGTTGGTTAAGGGCTTGTAAGTAAGCATTTCACGGTAAGGTTGTATTCGGCGTGTGTGACAAATAACATTTGATTTGATTTGACTTTAAATATTCACCATGCAATAAGAATTGTCTTGATAGTATGAAGAGGTAACTCCACTGACATTTTATCCAATTTATTGAAAGCTAGTCAATGTTACAGTTTGAATAGCCTAGCCAGCTACTGGAAATGGCCATTTAGCCAGCTACTGTCAATTTGTGTTTCATTATCTAGCGCTCTCTCTGTCAGTTAATTGCATTTCTGAATGATGTTTTGGAATGATTATATGTCTCATTTCACTAACTAGCTGCAGGCTTAAAGAAACATTCCAATCATATACTTTGCACAGAAACCCAAATAAAAGCATGTATATAGAAATAAGTGTGTGTGTCATGTCTGCTAGAATGGAGGTTTAAAAACGACAGCTACATATTAGCCAATACACATGGCATAGCCTACACATATCCTGAGAGACTTACAGTAGTGAGTCATTTAGCAGACACTCTTATCCAGAGAGACTTACAGTAGTGAGTCATTTAGCAGACGCTCTTATCCAGAGAGACTTACAGTAATTAGTAATTTAGCAGACGCTCTTATCCAATTAGTCATTTAGCAGACGCTCTCATCCAGAGCCACTAACAGTAGTGAGTCATTTAGCAGACGCTCTTATCCTGAGCCACTAACAGTAGTGAGTCATTTAGCAGACGCTCTCATCCAGAGCCACTAACAGTAGTGAGTCATTTAGCAGACGCTCTCATCCAGAGAGACTTACAGTAGTGAGTCATTTAGCAGACGCTCTCATCCAGAGAGACTTACAGTAGTGAGTCATTTAGCAGACGCTCTCATCCAGAGAGACTTACAGTAGTGAGTCATTTAGCAGACGCTCTCATCCAGAGAGACTTACAGTAGTGAGTCATTTAGCAGACACTCTTATCCAGAGAGACTTACAGTAGTGAGTCATTTAGCAGACGCTCTTATCCAGAGCCATATAAGATATGTAGACTGATAAAGAGCCTGTAGGATTATAGAAAAAACTGTTGGGAAATGAATGTTTGACTTTCAAATACTAAATGTTTAGTGAATGGGAGTATATTTAGGAGCTTTACATGATTAACTGTCCTACTAACCTTCTAGAAGTTGACGGTGCCAAAATCTTACCAATCCATTCATTATTCTACTAACTATGACTGAGTGTGAGACATGTTTTCCAGAATGTACGTTTCATGCATATACATACGAACACCATCACAAATAGTGTTTCACCATTTATTGAGTACGGAGAGAAACAGCAAAGGTGTCTCAGGCAGTATGTGAAGTATCTAAATATAGTGAAACCTACCAATCAATGTGTTTCAAGTGCCATGGAGGGCACAATCTTACAATGTTGAAAAGAGACATTTACCCTCTATGCCAAAGTCTGGGCATCTGATGGAGGCTGTAGAACTGTCAAACACATGCTTCAGTATTCCCCCTTCTCTCTAGGAGCATTTGTGTGCCCAGTCCCCAAAGGTGTATGGAAAAGATCCCCCCCTGCTCACCAATGTAGCTGACCGATGTAGAGAGACAAGTGCCTTAGCAGAATGCAATCTAAAGCTTGTGTGGTCCAGAGATGAGAACATTACCATCTATGATAAAAACCTGGGCTACTGACGGGGACAATATAATTCTCCCCACTGCATGTCGTTACACATGTCAGTTACACTAGCTGATAGCTCAGCACTGGGAATAAACACTACTTTAGTTTTTTTCTGTTAGTTAAACAGCAGTTACCTTGCCAGCTACATCAATCGACTAAAGAGTAGCCAGTTTCTGCTCTGCTTGCTTTTACAACTCGGAAAAAGCGTGGAACACACTGACAGCAGCTCCCTCTGTTCAACTCTCCCTGCTGGTCCAGCCAGCCTTCCAGAAGCACTGTTGTGCCGCTTGTTGTATCACATTGCAATGATAAAACTGCAATTTCAGATGTGGGAGGGACATGACCCCCTGCAAATAGCACTTTTCAGTACTGCTCAAATAAATCATGCCTTTCCGAGAGCAACATTTCCTTTTCAACTGGAAGCAATGTGCCCAATAAGTCCTTGATGACAACAAAATCATAAACAACAGAGTAGGTTAATAAGTCCTTAGTTTATGAGTTATGCTCAGGTAAAACTATTTGGCTAATCTATACTTCCATAATTCCAAATCCTATTCTTGAAGACTGGAAATCCGACAGACAGTTTTTTCTGTAGGCCTAAAGATATAACCTAATCATATTATTATCTGTAGTAGAAAGCAATGGGTTAGAAGAAGCCTACATAACAAACTCATAAAGTTAAATGCAACATCCATTTATGGCCAGCTACAGTTGAAGTCGAAAGTTGACATACAGGTTGGAGTCATTAAAACCATTCCACAAATTTCTTGTTAACAAACTATAGTTTTGGCAAGTCGGTTAGGACATCTACTTTGCGCATGACACAAGTCATTTTTCCAACAATTGTTTACAGACAGATTATTTCACTTATAATTCACTGTATCACAATTCCAGTGGGTCAGAAGTTTACATACACTAAGTTGACTGTGCCTTTAAACAGCTTGGCAAATTCCAGAAAATTATGTCATGGCTTTAGAAGCTTCTGATAGGCTAATTGACATAATTTGAGTCAATTGGAGGTGTACCTGTGGATGTATTTCAAGGCCTACCTTCAAACTCAGTGCCTCTTTGCTTGACATCATGGGAAAATCTAAAGAAATCAGCCAAGACCTCAGAAAAAAAATTGTAGACCTCCACAAGTCTGGTTCTGTCACGGTTTCGGCCGAGGCTGCTCCTCTTCCTTGTTCGGGCGGACTTCGGCGGTCGTCGTCTCCGGAGTACTAGCTGCCACCGTTCGATGTTTTTTGTTCTTTTGGTTTTGTCTGTGCATAACACCTGTCCCTTATTTGTGTCTTGATTATTCTCCTTATTTAGTTGGTTTGTTTGGGGCAGGTGTTATGCGTGATTGTTATTGTCAGTTTGCCTCCGAGTAGTTCTCTCTCTCGTTTATTTAGTATTTTCGAGAGTTCGCACTGCGTGCGCCTTTTCTTGTTTTTCCGCACTGTGTGTTGTGCGTAATTGTTCGTGCCGCCCGGTTGGGTTGGCGACTCATTTCCCGTGTTGGGATACATATATATACTAAAGTCCGTTGAAGAACCTCCTTGTCCCTGCGCTTGATTCCTGCACTACATCCACACTCAACACTCTGACAGGTTCATTCTTGGAGCAATTTCCAAATGCCTGAAGGTACCACGTTCATCTGTACAAACAATAGTACGCAAGTATAAACACCATGGGACCACGCAGCCGTCATACCGCTCAGGAGACCTTCGTCTCTTAGGATGACTAAAGGGGAAAAAAGGAAAAAAAGCCTTACATTAACCAAACCCCTTCCTTAAAAATTTTAAAAAATTGCCCAAAACCCAATTCCAAAAATTATGGGCAAATTTTAACAAGTTTTGAAAGGGTTCCAAAGAAAATTGGGGGAACTTTAAAAAAACCCCCCTTTTAGGGTTGGGAAAGGGGGGGGGGAATTATAAACCTTTAAAATTTTTTTGTTCCTTTTTGGGGTCGGTTAACATTCCCTTATTTTGGCCTTAAAATTTTTTTTCCCAAATTTTAGGTTTTTTCATTTTTTCAATTTTTAAAAATTTCCCATTTGGGCCCCCGAATTTTCCTCCTTTTTATTTTTAAGTTTTTTCCAAAAAATTTTCATGGCCCCTTTTCTTTTTTTCCCTGTGGTTTGCTAATTTTTTCTAGGGCCCTTTTGGGTTGGCCCACCTTTCCTTTCCTTTTTTTGTTGGGGAATCATAAAATTTTCTAAAGTCCCCGTTTGAAAGAACCCCCCTTTTTCCCTTGGCCGGCTTTTTCCTGCCATTTGGGGGTCCCCATACACGCCCCCGGGTTCATTTTTTGGGGTTTTGCCTGGGAAAAACCGCCCATTTTGCTTTTTTCCAAATTTGGTTTTTTGGGGCCATTCCCCCCGGTTTAGTCGGGCCCCAGATTCTTCCTCTTTAATTTAAAATATTTTTTCGAAATTTGAAAATCCTTTCCCGCCGAAAGTTGGGGGAAGGGGCGGGGGGGAAATTTAAAAAAAGTTTTGGGTACAAATTAAAAGCCCTGAAAAAAAATTTTTTGGGGTTTTTTGAACCACTCCCCAAAACCAATCGCAGGAATTTCCTTGGGCAATTTCCCAAATGCCAAGGACCCCAAAAAATACCCCCAAAAGTTTAAAACCTTTTGGGACCACAAACCGTATAAGGCCAAAAAGCCCTGCCTTTTTTTAAGGGGAAAACAATTTGGGTGGGGCAAAACTAAAAAAAGCGGTTGTGAAGGGGCCTAAAAATGCCCAAAGTTAAACAACCAGTCGCCGGAGGAGGAAAAAATTATTGGGGAATTGGGAAAAAACACCCAAAGTTTCACCCAAATTAAACTTTAAAGGGCTCCAAATACAATCCCCAAATTCTTAAATTTGGGGAAAAAATGGCTTAAGGAAAAAATAAAGCGGGAAAAAACCCTCCCAAAATTTTTAAAACTTTTTCAAATTTTTAAAAAACGTGGGGGCCCAAGGACCAAAACCTTTTTTTTACTGGGTTAAATTGCCCGGAAATTTGAAAAAATACCCAATTTTATTTGGGGGGTGGGGGAAATTTCCCAAAAATTTTTCAAAAAAAACCCTTAAAAGGAAACTCCTCTAACATGATTTTATCCGGGGGAATTTAAAAAATGTTTCCATTTTTCATATTATTTTTTTCCTTCTTTAAAAAAAAGGGGGCCCTCTAAAGGGCAGGGGAAGCGGGGTTTTTTCAGGTTAAAAGGGGTTTAAAAGGTTGGGGTTGGCTTAAGGGTTTTTAAAAAGCCAATTTTGGTTTAAAGGTTTAGGGAAAGGGTTTTTTTTTTTTAAGTTAAGGGTTTGGAAAAGGGGAGGGTTTTTTAGGTTAGGGTTTTTAAAGGGTTTAGGGTTGGGGCATTGGGTTTAAAAGCAGTGTGGTTAATTTTTAAGGGGGTTAGGCATTAGGGTTTAGCAGTGGGGTTTTAAGGGTTTTGGGGTTATTTAAGGTTGGGGTTTAGGCATTGGGTTAGCATGTTTTTTTAAAGGGTTCGGGTTAGGCTTTGGGGTTTAATGGTTTTTTGGGTTTTAAGGTTAGGGGGTTAGGCTTAGGGTTCCGTGGGGTTTAAAGGGTTTTAGGGTTGGGATTGGGTTGGGGTTGGGGAAAGGGTTTGGGGGTAGGTATTGGGGTTTAAAGCGGTTTTTTTTTGGGTTTAAAGGGTTTTTTAAAGGGTTTGGGTTGGGTTTAGGGTTAGCATTTTGGGGTTTAAAGGTTTTAGGGTTAGGTTTGGGTTTTTAAGCGGGTTTTGGGTTAAAGGTTAGGGTTGGGTTTAGGGTTAGCAGTGGGGTTTAAAGGGTTGGGGAAAATAATTGGGTTATTGGGTTTACTAATTTGGTTAATTAGGGGGAAATTAAAGGGGTACTTTGGGGTTTAAAGGTTTAATTTTAAACTGATTTTATGACGGGGTTTTAACGAACCCTGTCTAAGGGTTAAAAAAAGTAACCAAAAACCCCCCCTTGTTTCCTTTTTTTACAGTAAAATTTAAATTAAAAACCCTTGTATTTTATATCCCATTTTAAAAGGGAAACCCTTAACAATGGATAAATTTAAAACAAAAAGTATACCTACCCAAACCCTTGGCCCATTTTAAAACCAGTGGAAAAGTATACCACCAACCCCTTTGGATCCGTATATCCATGGAAAGTAACCTTTTCCAAACCCCTTTGGAAAACCGTATTTAAAAGGGGGAAAGTATCCCTTTACCAAACCCCTTTGGATCCAGTATATCCAGGGGAAAGCCCCCCTATCCAACCCTTGAACAGTATATCCGGTGGAAAGTAAAACCTATAAAACCCGGGTTTTCCCTTATATACAGTGGAAGTATCCTAAAACCCTTGACCCAGTTATACATTTAAAGTATACCTACCAACCCTTGATACAGTAAAAGTAAGTAAAGTATACCTACCCAAACCCCGGGATACAGAAATTTTAAAGTGGAAAGTATACCTACCCAAACCCCTTGATCCATTATCTCAAGGGAAAGTATCCCTTCCCCAACCCTTGATACAGTATATCCAGGGAAAAAGTATCCTATCCAACCCTTGTTTACAGAAATTTTACGGGGAAAAGTATACCAAAACCCAAACCCTTGATACAGAAATTTAAACAGTGGGAAAGTATCCCCTATTCCAAACCCCTTTATCCAGTATATAAAGGGGAAAGTTCCCTATCCAAAACCCTTTGTTTTTCCAGTTATACAGTTTAAATATACCTACCCAAAAACCCTGGTTTCCAGTATATACAGTTTTGGAAAGATCCCTACCCCAACCCCTTTGGACCCAATATTCCCCTTTGGAAAAGTATACCTACCCAACCCCGGGAACCAGTATATACAGTGAAAGTATCCCTTTCTCCCCCTGGATCCAGTTTTTAACATGAAAGTATCCCACCAACCCGGGTAAAATTTTAAACAGGGGAAAAGGGATCCCTACCCAAACCCCCTTGGGATCCGTATAAAAGGGGGAAAGTACCTACCCAAACCCCATCCATTAATACAGGGGAAAGTACCCCCTTTTTCCCCCCCGGGGTTTAAAGTAATCCCATGGAAAGTATCCCTAAAAAAACCCTTGATCCTTATCCCAGTGGAAAGTTCCCTATCCAACCCGGGATCATTAATACAGGGAAAGTTACCTAAAAAACCCCATTTTTTTTTAAGGGGGGGGGGGGGCCTTTTCCCCTTAAAGTTTTATACGTGGAAAGTAATTTTCCCCAAACCCTGGATCCAGTAAAACAGGGGAAAAGTATACCTACCCAACCCCGGGATACATATATACGGTTTGGAAAAGTATACCTATCCCCCCCTTTGGATCCAGTTAAAACGGGGAAAAAGTAAAAATTCCCTTCCCCCCCCTTGGATACAGAAATTAACAGTTTGGAAAAGTTAACCTACCCAAACCCCCTTAAACCAGTAAAATACAGTGGAAAGTATCCCAAAACCAAACCCTTGATACATATATCAGGGGAAAATTTACCTATCCCCCCTTGACCCAGTTATACGGGGAAAATTTATACCTACCCAAACCCCTTTTGGTACAGTAATACGGGGAAAAGTATACCTACCCAACCCTTGTCCATATAACAGGGGAATTTCCCCTTTACCCAAACCCCTTTTAAATCCGTATATACAGTGGAAAGTAAAACCTACCCAAACCCCCTTGGGTCCAGTATATCCCGTGGAAAGAAATCCCTACCCAAACCCCTTTGGTTTAAAGTTTTATCCCAGGGAAAAGTCCCCCTTTCCCCAAACCCCTTTATCCAGAAATAAAACAGGTTTGGAAAAATCCCTACCCAACCCCCTTGATCCATTTATATCCCATTCATTTGGAAAGAAATACCTACCAACCCTTGACCATATATACAGGGGTTTTGGAAAGTATCCCCACCCAAACCCCCTTGGTTTCCAATTATATACAGTCTTTTGGGAAAAGTATCCCTACCCAAAACCCTTGTCCAGTATATACAGTGATTTAAAGTATACCTTTTCCAAACCCCTTTGGACCCGTATAAAACTTTTGGAAAGTATCCCACCCAAAACCCTTTTACCCATTTATATACAGGAAAAGTATACCTTCCCCCCCGGGATCCGTATATAAAAAGTGGAAAGTTTTCCTACCCAAACCCCTTTGGACCAGTATATACAGGGGGTTTTGGAAAAAATACCAAAACCCCTTTGGTTTAGTATTCCCGGGGAAAGGGTTTCCCCTACCCAAACCCTGGACCAGATATCAGTTTTTTGGGAAAAGATACCTATCCAACCCTTAAACCATTATACAGGAAAAAAATCCTATAAAACCCCTGGATCCGTATATACGTGGGAAAAGTTTCCTATCCAACCTTTGATCAGTAATCCCGGGGAAAAAGTCTACCTAAAAAACCCCGGGGGATCCAGTATATCCGGGTGGAAAGTATCCATCCAACATTTGGATCCAGATATACAGGGGAAAGAAAATACCTACCCAAACCCCTTGACCCCAGTATATCCAGGGGAAAAAGTATCCCTTTACCAAAACCTGGTTTCCAGAAATTTTTACAGTGGGAAAGTATAACCTACCCAAAACCCTTTGGATCCAGTATTTACATTTAAAAAAAGTATACCTACCAAACCCCTTTGTACATATACCCAGGGGAAATTTGGAAAAGTATACCTACCCAAACCCCGGGAAAAGGATATACGGTTTGGAAAAAGTAATTCCTATCCAACCCGGAAAACGTATTTTTACAGTGGGAAAGTAAACCTACCCAAACCCCTTTGTTTTACATTAAATACGTGGAAAAGAACCTACCCAAACCCCTTTTGTTTCAGATATACAGGGGAAAAAGTATACCTATCCCCCCTTGAACAGATTCAGTGGAAAGTATCCCTACCAAACCCCTTGATCAGTTTTAATACAGGGGCAAAAGATACCTATCCAACCCTTGAACAGAAATTACAGTGAAAAAGTAAAACCTACCCAAAAACCCTTGATACAGTATATACAGTGCATTTGGAAAGTATCCCACCCAAACCCCCTTAAACCATTATTTTACGGGAAATTTGGAAATTTCCCTACCCAAAACCCTAAACCAGTATATACATTGCTTTGGGAAAAGGGAAAAAACCTACCCAAACCCCTTTAAACCAGTATATACAGTGGGGAAATTTCCCCTATCCAACCCTTGTCCGATATACAGTGCTTTTGGGAAAATCCCTTTACCCAAACCCCGGGTACAGTTAACATGGAAATTTTTAACCTATCCCCCCCTTGATCCAGTAAACAGTGAGGAAAGTAATCCCACCCAAACCCCTGGAACATTTTAATCATTGGAAATTTATCCCATCCAACCCTTATTCCAGAAAATATACAGTGGGAAAGTATACCTACCCAAACCCCTTGGATCCAGTATATACATTGCTTTTGGGAAAAAGGGATACCTACCCAAACCCTTGGATCCAGTATTCCCAGTCATTTTAAAAAAGTATACCTACCCAAAACCCTTTGATCCAGTATTACAGTGCATTTAAATTTATCCCCTTCCAAACCCTTTGGATCCCGGTTATATATTTTTGGAAAGTATACCTATCCACCCCCTTGATCCGTTTTATCGGGGGGGATTTAAAAGGGGGAATTTAAAAAAAGTGGGGGGAAAAATAAAGGGGGGGGGGAAAAGGTTGGGGCCCCTTCCCCCCCTTTCTCTCCCTTTCCTTCCCCCTTTACATTTAAAACATTGGAAAGTATTCCTACCCAAACCCCTGGATCCAGTATATACAGTGCTTTTGGGAAAAATTTATCCCTACCCAACCCCTTGATCCAGTATATACAGGGGAAAGTATTCCTTCCAACCCTGGATCCAGTAAACATGATTTGGGAAAATTTATCCCTATCCAACTCTTGATACAGTTTTATACAGTGGAAAGTATCCCTATCCAACCCGGGATCATTTAATACAGGGAAAGTATTCCTATCCAACCCTTGATCCAGTATATACAGTGCTTTTGGGGAAAGTATCCCTTTCCCAACCCTTGTCCAGTTTTCCCAAGGGAAAAATTTATCCTACCCAAAACCCTGGCCCCGTATATACGGGGAAAGATACCTTTCCCCAAAACCCTTGTCCGTATATCCCAGGGGAAGTATACCTACCCAAACCCTTGATACAGTTAACGGCATTTGGAAAGTAATCCCACCCAAAAACCCGGGATACAGTATATAAAAGTGCTTTTGGGGAAATAAACCACCCAACCCCCTTGAAAACAGTATATACAGGCTTTTGGGAAAATTTATACCTACCCAAAACCCCTGTTTACAGTATACCCGGGTGGAAAGTATACCACCAAACCCCTTGATACAGTATATAAAGGGGAAAAAGTATTCCCTACCCCAACCCCTTTGAACAGTATATCCCTTGGAAAGTAAACCACCCAAAACCCTTTTGTTTACAGTAAAAAACAGGGGAAAATATCCCCTACCCAAAAACCCTTGTAACAGTATATACAGTGGAAAGTTACCTATCCAACCCTTGATACAGATAAAAGTGCATTTGGAAAGTATCCTACCCAAACCCTTGTTTAACCGTTTTAAAACAGTGCTTTTGGGGAAAGTATCCATCCCCCCCTTGATACAGTATAACAGTGCATTTGGAAAGTTACCTATCCAACCCTGGATCCAGATATACAGTGCTTTAAAAAGGATCCCTACCCAAACCCCCTTGATCCAGTTTTTAACAGTGAAATTTGGAAAAGTATCCCTTTCCAAACCCGGATCCGTATTTTACAGGGGAAAGTATACCTACCCAAACCCCTTTGGGAAAGTAATACAGTGGAAAAAGTATCCCGATCCAACCCTTGATCCAGTTATACAGGGGAAAATATAACAAACCCAAACCCCTTTGGAAAAACGGATATACAGTGGAAAGAAAACCTATCCCCCCTTGATACAGTTTTAACATTCCCTTTTGGGAAAGTATACCTACCCAAACCCTGGATCCCGTATATACAGTGCTTTTGGAAATTTTTTACCTACCCAAACCCCTTACCCTATTACAGGGGCATTTGGAAAGTTTTCCCTACCCAAACCCCGGGAAATTAAATATATCCAGTGCTTTTGGAAAGTATACTACCAACCCTTGTTTCCAAATATATACAGGGGAAAAGTATCCCTACCCAAACCCCGGGATCCATTATATACGGGGAAATTATCCCTACCCCAAAAACCCTTTGATCCAGAAATATACACTTTTTGGAAAGTATACCTACCCAAACCCTTGATCCAGTTATACAAAAAATTTTGGAAATATCCCTATCCAACCCTGGATCCCAATTTATACAGGGGAAAAAGTAACCTACCCAAACCCCGGGATCCAGTATTACAGGGGGAAAAGGGGGTATACCTACCCAAACCCCTGGATCCAGTAAATACAGGGGAAAATATACCTAAAAAACCCTGGATCCAGTATATACATTGGAAAGTTACCTACCCAAACCCTTGTTAAAAATTTTAAAACAGGGGAAAAGTTATACCATCCAACCCCTTGATACAGTTTTTAATAAGGGGTTTTTGGGAAAGTTAACCTATCCAACCCTGGATCCAAATATACGGGCTTTTTGGAAAAAAGAAATCCCCTACCCAAAACCCTGGACCAGTATTAAGTGCTTTTTCCCAAAATTATCCCTACCCAAACCCCCTTGATCCAGAAATATACATTGGAAAGATCCCCTCCCCCAACCCGGGGATACATTTATATAAAAGGGGGAAAGTTTTCCCAAATCCAACCGGGGACCTTTTTAAAACGGGGGAAGAAACCCTACCCAAACCCCTGGATCCAGTATATCCCGGGGAAAAGATTCCTACCCAAAACCCGGATCCAGTATATAAAAGTGCTTTTTGGAAAGTAAAAACCTACCAAACCCCCGGATCATATAACAGTGGAAATTTCCCTTTACCCAAACCCGGGATTCGGGATATACAGTGGAAAAGAAATTCCCTAACCCAACCCGGGGGATCCATTTATTACAGGGCATTTGGAAAGTATCCAAAACCCAACCCTTGTCCATTATATACAGTGGGGAAAGTATTCCTACCCAAACCCTGGATCCGGTAAACAGTCATTTGGGGAAAGTATCCCTATCCCCAAAACCCTTGAACATATTTTCCCAGGGGAAAATTTTTAACCTAAAAAACCCCGGGAAAACAGAAAATACTTTAAAAGTTTTTCCTACCCAACCCCTTAAACCCCAGTAATCAGTGCATTTGGAAATTTAACCTATCCCCCCCTTTGGGATCCGTCTATCCATTTAAAATTTACCTACCCAAACCCCTGGAATCCAGTATAAGGGGGAAAAAGTTTTACCTACCCAAACCCTTTATCCATTTATTTTACGGGGAAAAGTATCCCTACCCAAACCCCTGATACAGTATTACAGTGCTTTTTGGAAAGACCAAAACCAAAACCCTGGATACAGATATACAGGGGAAAAGGGATACCAAACCCAACCCTTGCCCCCGTAATAATTTGGAAAAATATCCAAACCCAAACCCCCTGGATCCCGTATATACAGTGCTTTTGGGAAAAAGTATCCCACCCAAAACCCTTTGGTAAGTATAACAGTGCATTTGGAAAGTATCCCTTTTCCAAACCCCTGATACGGATTAAAAGGGGGAAAGTTTCCCACCCCAACCCTGGATCCTTTATTACGTGCATTTGGAAAGTATACCACCAAAACCCTATTTGTTTCCTTTTTATATAAAAGGGGAAAGTAATTTCCTTTTTAAACCCCCTTTTGGATCCAGTATTTTACAGTGTTTTGGGAAAAGGAACCAAAACCAACCCCGGGTTTCCCGTATAAAAACAGTGGAAAATTTTTTTTTCCTATCCAACCCGGACCCAAAGTATATAAAATTTGCATTTGGAAATTTAAAAACCTATCCAAAACCCTGGACCCAGTATATAAAAGTGGAAAGTTTTTCCTACCCAAACCCCTGGTTTAAAGTATTACAGTGCATTTGGAAAGTATCCCTTTCCCAAACCCCTGGATCCAGAAAAACAGGGGAAAAGTATCCCCTTCCAAAACCCTTGTACAGTATAAAAGTGGAAAGTTAAAACCCTACCCAAACCCCTTGATCCGTATAAAGGGGAAAAAGTATACCTTTTTCCAAAACCCTTAAATTCCAAATACAGGGGGAAAGTTCCCCTTCCCAAAACCCCGGATACATTATTACAGTGGAAATATACCTACCCAAACCCTTGACCCCGGATATACAGTGGGAAAGTTCCATCCAACCCTTGAACAGTTATACAGTGGAAAGTAAAACCACCCAAACCGGGGGGATACAGTATATACAGTGGAAAATACCTATCCAACCCTTGATCAGTATATACAGTGGAAAGTAAAACCTTTACCCAAACCCCTGGTTTCCCGAAATATACAGGGGAAAGTATCCCTACCCAAACCCTTGAAAAAAGAAATTAACAGGGGAAAGTTTTTTACCTACCCAAAACCCGGATACAGTATATACAGTGGAAAGTATACCTATCCAACCCTGGTACAGTATTACAGTGGAAAGTATACCTACCCAAACCCCTGGTTTTACAGTACATACAGGGGAAAAGAAAACCTATCCAACCCTTGATAAAAGTACATCAGGGGAAAGAAACCCTTTCCCAACCCTTGACCCATTTATATACAGTGGAAAGTATACCTATCCAACCCGGGATACAGTTAACATTTGGAAAAGAAAACCCTTTATCCAACCTTTTACCCGTATATACATGGAAATTTCCCCTTTTCCAAAACCCTTGATACAGAAAAAAAAGTGGAAAGTATGAACCTACCCCAACCCGGGATACAGTTATACAGTGGAAAGTAAACCTAAAAAACCCCTGGTTTCAGTATTACAGGAAAAGTATCCCTATCCCCCCTGGATAAGATTACAGGGGGAAAGATACCATCAAACCCTTGATCCATATATCAGTGGAAAGTAAAACCTATCCAACCCGGGAAATACAGTATATACATTTGGAAAAGTATACCTACCCAAACCCGGGGTACGGGATTACAGTGGAAAGTATACCTACCCAAACCCCTGGATACAGTAAATCCCGTGGAAAGTAAAACCATAAACCCAAACCCTTTGGGATCAGTTTAAAACAGTGGAAAGAAACCCCTACCAAACCCCTGGTTTACAGTATATACAGTGGAAAGTATACCACCCAAACCCTTTAAACCCCGTATTTTAAAAGTAAAAGTAACCTATCCCCCTTTGAAACAGTATATCCCGGGAAAGTATACCCCCAACCCCTTTGGATCCAGTATAACAGGGGAAAAATTTAACCTATCCAACACTTGATCCAGTATATACAGGGGGAATTTAAACCTACCCAACCCCGGGGTACGTATATACAGGGAAAGTTTAAAAAAAAAACCAAACACTTGACCCCGTATATCCCGGGGGAAAGTAACCTATCCAACCCTGGTCCCGTATATAAGTGGAAAAGTTTTTTCCTTTTTTTAAAAACCCTTTTCCCGGGGCTTTTGGAAAATTAAAAACCCCAGGGACTTTTAAATTTCAGCCTTATTCAAAAATAAATTTTAAAATTGGGGGTTTTTTCCAAATCAATCTCACAAAAAACCCCCATAATGAGAAGCAAAATACTTTTAAAAATCATTTAAAAATGTTTAAAAAGTTTAAAAAAGGGAAAAAAAAAATTACTTTTACAAAAGTATTCGGCCCCTTTAATTCCGTACTTTTTTCCAAAAGGCCCCTTTTGGGGCGGGGCGTTACAGCCTTGATTCTTTTTGGGGGAGGACGTACAAGCTTTGGAACCCGTATTTGGGAGTTTCTCCCTTCTTTCTGCAAAATCCTCTAAAAGCTTGTCAGGGGATGGGGAGCGTCCTGAAAACGCTTTTTTCAGCTTTCCCCAAAGGAGATGGTTAGTGGGGGGGTTAAGGGGGGGGGGGGGGGTTTTTTTTTTTTTTTTTTTTTTTTTTGGGACTTGTCCCGAGGCCCTCCTGCGTTTTTTGTACTTATGTCTTTGGTCTATTGGCGGTTTTCTTTCAAGGATCTCTCTGTTTGTTTGTCCTATTGGCGGGGGTTTCATAAAGGACTCTCGTGTGTAATTGTCCTATTGGCGGGTTTTTCATAAGGATTTTTGGGAGGGACCGGAATATTTCTTTTTTTAAAAAAATTTTTTTGTTAGGGGGGGATGCACAATTTTAAACATTTTTAAATTTGTGTCCAAATCAAAAAACCCAAATATGAAAAAAACCGTTTGTGATCTATTGAAAACATAAACAAACATGTACTTTTGGACAAAACCCACAAGAAATTTTTTACATTTTACATTTTCCTTTAAATTTTTTACATTACATTAATTTCTTTTGGGCAGACGCTCTTACCCAAGAGGACTTACATTTAGGGAAAAACATATTTTTTTTTTTTTATACTGGCCCCCCGGGGAACAAACCCCAAACCCTGGCGTTGAAACCCCAAGCTCAAATCACTGAGTTTACATCCCGGGCCGGGCCACCCCCTCCCTACCCGGGGAGGGACGCTGGGCCAATTGTGCCCCCCCCCCCATGGGGTTTTTTCCCCGGTCGGGGCCGGGCGCGCAGAGCCTGGTTTTGAACCAGGTTTCTCTATTTGGCCCACAAAAAACCCCTGCGTTTTGCAGTGCCTTTAA
>LR778290.1:1154946-1183631 GCA_902810595.1 Coregonus sp. 'balchen' | reverse complement strand
CCTAAAAAAATCTCTGTAGACCTAAATACTGTTCAGCGACGCTCCCCATCCAACCTGACAGAGCTTGAGAGGATCTGCAGAGAAGCTTGTCTCCTGAGTGGCGCAGTGGTCATAAGGTGCCGCATCGCAGTGCTAACTGTGCCACTAGAGATCCTGGGTTCGAATCCAGGCTCTGTCGTAGCCGGGCCGCGCCGGGAGACCCATGGGGCGGCGCACAATTGGCCCAGCGTCGTCCAGGGTAGGGGAGGGAATGGCCGGGCAGGGATGTAGCTCAGTTTGATAGAGCATGGCGTTTGCAACGCCAGGGTTGTGGGTTCGATTCCCACGGGGGCCAGTATAAAAAAATATATATATGTTTTCACTAACTGTAAGTCGCTCTGGATAAGAGCATCTGCTAAATGACTAAAATGTAAATGTAAGAATGGGAGAAACTCCCCAAATACAGGTGTGCCAAGCTTGTAGCATCACACCCAAGAAGACTCGATGCTGTAATCGCTGCCAAAGGTGCTTCAACAAAGTATGTAGTAAAGGGTCTGAATACATATGTAAATGATATATTAACGTTTTTATTAATTAATTATGAATGTTAATATTAATTTATGTAAATGTGATACTTCATTATTTCTTATTTATATAATTAGCAATAAAAACAAAAACGTGTTTTTGGCTTCGTCATTGTGTATTTATGTATTGATGAGGATTTTTATTTTATTTTAGTCTATTTTAGAATAAGGCTGTAACGTAACAAAATTGGGGAAAAGCCAATGGGGTCCGAACACTTTCCGAATGCACTGTATTGTTACTCCATGTAGGAGCAGTTATAGACCTAGTCTGTTCATTATATACATCTAGATGATGTATTGTTACACACCCATGTAGGAGCAGTATAGATCTAGTCTGTTCATTATATACATCTATATGACGTATTGTTACACCATGTAGAGCAGTATAGACCTAGTCTGTTCATTATATACATCTATATGATGTAGTTGTTACAACCATGTAGGAGCAGTATAGACCTAGTCTATTCATTATATACATCTATATGATGTATTGTTACAACCCATGTAGGAGCAGTAAGATCTAGTCTGTTCATTATATACATCTATATGAATTGTATTGTTACACCATGTAGGAGCAGTATAGATCTAGTCTGTTCATTATATACATCTATATGATGTATTGTTACACCATGTAGGAGCAGTATAGATCTAGTCTGTTCATTATATACATCTATATGATGTATTGTTACACCATGTAGGAGCAGTATAGATCTAGTCTGTTCATTATATACCATCTATATGATGTATTGTTTACACCATGTAGGAGCAGTATAGATCTAGTCCTGTTCATTATATACTCTATATGATGTATTGTTTACCACCATCTAGGAGCAGTATAGACCTAGTCTGTTCATTATCTACATCATACAATGATGTATTGTTCAACCATGTAAGAGCAGTAATAGACCTAGTCTGTTCATTATATACATCTATATGATGTAATTGTTTACACCATGTAAGGAGCAGTATAGATCTAGTCTGTTCATTATATCCATCTATATGATTATTGTTACACCATGTAGGAGCAGTATAGATCTAGTCTGTTCATTATATACATCTATATGATGTATTTTAGCAACCATGGAGGAGCAGTATAGATCTAGTCTGTTCATATATATACATCTATATGATGTGTTGTTACACATGGAGTAGCAGTATAGACCCTAGTCTGTTCATTATATACATCTATATGATGTATTGTTTACACCATGTAGGAGCAGTATAGATCTATCTGTTCTTATATAACATCAATATGATGTATTGTTACCACCATGTAGGAGCAGTATAGATCTGTCTGTCATTATATACATCTACATGATGTATTGTTCACATGTAGGAGCAGTATAGACTAGTCTGTTCATTATATCATCTATATGATTATTGTTACTCCATGTAGGGAGCATATAGATCTAGTCTGTTCATTATATACATCTATATGATGTATTGTTACACCATGTAGGAGCAGTATAGACTAGTCTGTTCATTATACATCTATATGATGTATTGTTACCACCATGTAGGAGCAGTATAGATCTAGTCTTTTCATTATATAATCTATATGATGTATTGTTTACACCATGTAGGAGCAGTATAGATCTAGTCTGTTCATTATATACATCTATATGATGTATTGTTACACCATGTAGGAGCAGTATAGATCTAGTCTGTTCCTTATATACATCTACATGATGTATTGTTACACCATGTAGGAGCAGTATAGATCTAGTCTGTTCATTATATACATCTACATGATGTATTGTTACACCATGTAGGAGCAGTATAGATCTAGTTTGTTCATTATATACATCTATATGATGTATTGTTACACCATGTAGGAGCAGTATAGATCTAGTCTGTTCATTATATACATCTACATGATGTATTGTTACAACCATGTAGGAGCAGTATAGACCTAGTCTGTTCATTATATACATCTATATGATGTATTGTTACACCATGTAGGAGCAGTTTAGATCTAGTCTGTTCATTATATACATCTATATGATGTATTGTTACACCATGTAGGAGCAGTATAGATCTAGTATGTTCATTATATACATCTATATGATGTATTGTTACACGATGTAGGAGCAGTATAGACCTAGTCTGTTCATTATATACATCTATATGATGTATTGTTACACCATGTAGGAGCAGTATAGATCTAGTCTGTTCATTATATACATCTACATGATGTATTGTTACAACCATGTAGGAGCAGTATAGACCTAGTCTGTTCATTATATACATCTATATGATGTATTGTTACACCATGTAGGAGCAGTATAGATCTAGTCTGTTCATTATATACATCTATATGATGTATTGTTACACCATGTAGGAGCAGTATAGACCTAGTCTGTTCATTATATACATCTATATGATGTATTGTTACACCATGTAGGAGCAGTATAGATCTAGTCTGTTCATTATATACATCTATATGATGTATTGTTACACCATGTAGGAGCAGTATAGACCTAGTCTGTTTCATTATATACATCTATATGATGTATTGTTACACCATGTAGGAGCAGTATAGACCTAGTCTGTTCATTATATACATCTATATGATGTATTGTTACACCATGTAGGAGCAGTATAGACCTAGTCTGTTCATTATATACATCTACATGATGTATTGTTTACACCATGTAGGAGCAGTATAGATCTAGTCTGTTCATTATATACATCTATATGATGTATTGTTACACCATGTAGGAGCAGTATAGACCTAGTCTGTTCATTTATACATCTATATGATGTATTGTTACACCATGTAGGAGCAGTATAGATCTAGTCTGTTCATTATATACATCTATATGATGTATTGGTTACACCATGTAGGAGCAGTATAGATCTAGTCTGTTCATTATATACATCTACATGATGTATTTTAACACCATGTAGGAGCAGTATAGATCTAGTCTGTTCATTATATACATCTATATGAGTATTGTTACACCATGTAGGAGCAGTATAGATCTAGTCTGTTCATTATATACATCTATATGATGTATTGTTACACCACCATGTAGGAGCAGTATAGATCTAGTCTGTTCATTATATACATCTATATGATGTATTATTACACCATGTAGGAGCAGTATAGACCTAGTCTGTTCATTATATACATCTATATGATGTATTGTTACACCATGTAGGAGCAGTATAGATCTAGTCTGTTCATTAATACATCTACATTATGTATTGTTACCACCTGTAGGAGCAGTATAGATCTAGTCTGTTTCATTATATACATCTATATGATGTACTTGTGTACACCATGTAGGAGCAGTATTGATCTAGTCTGTCCATTATATATACATCTATATGATGTATTGTTACACCATGTAGGAGCAGTATAGATCTAGTTCTGTTCATTATATACATCTATGTGATGAGTTGTTACACTATGCTGGAGCAGTATAGACCTAGTCTGTTCATTATATACATCTACATGATGTATTGTTACACCATGTGAGGAGCAAGTATAGATCTAGTCTGTTTCATTATATACATCTATATGATGTATTGTTACACCATGTAGGAGCAGTATTAGACCTAGTCTGTTCATTATATACATCTATATGATTTATTGTTAACACCATGTAGGAGCAGTATAGATCTAGTCTTTCATTATATACATCTATATGATGTATTTTACACCATGTAGGAGCAGTATAGACCTAGTCTGTTCATTATATACACTATGATGTATTGTACACCATGTAGGAGCAGTATAGATCTAGTCTGTTCATTATATACATCTATTGATGTATTGTTACACCATGTAGAGCATTATAGACCTGTCGTTTCATTTATAATATTGATTTTTACACATGTGGGAGCAAAAACCCTGTCGTTCATTAATACATCTATATGATGTTGTTCAAAACCATTTAGGAGCAGTAAAAGATCTAGTCTGTTATTTAACATCTACATGATGAAATTGTTTCACCATGTAGGAGCATTATAGATCTAGTCTGTTCATTATATACATCTACATGATGTATTGTTACACCTGTAGGAGCAGTATAGATCTATCTGTTCATTATATACATCTATATGATGTATTGGGTTACACCATGTAGGAGCAGTATGATCTACCCTGTTCATTATATACATCTACATGATGTATTGTTACACCATGTAGGAGCAGTATAGATCTAGTCTGTTCATTATATACATCTATATGATGTATTGTTACACCATGTAGGAGCAGTATAGACCTAGTCTGTTCATTATATACATCTATATGATGTATTGTTACACCATGTAGGAGCAGTATAGATCTAGTCTGTTCATTATATACATCTACATGATGTATTGTTACACCATGTAGGAGCAGTATAGATCTAGTCTGTTCATTATATACATCTACATGATGTATTGTTACACCATGTAGGAGCAGTATAGATCTAGTCTGTTCATTATATACATCTACTTGATGTATTGTTACACCATGTAGGAGCAGTATAGATCTAGTCTGTTCATTATATACATCTACATGATGTATTGTTACACCATGTAGGAGCAGTATAGATCTAGTCTGTTCATTATATACATCTACATGATGTATTGTTACACCATGTAGGAGCAGTATAGATCTAGTCTGTTCATTATATACATCTACATGATGTATTGTTACACCATGTAGGAGCAGTATAGATCTAGTCTGTTCATTATATACATCTATATGATGTATTGTTACACCATGGAGTAGCAGTATAGATATAGTCTGCTCATTATATACATATATATGATGTATTGTTACACCATGTAGGAGCAGTATAGATCTAGTCTGTTCATTATATACATCTACATGATGTATTGTTACACCATGTAGGAGCAGTATAGATCTAGTCTGTTCATTATATACATCTACATGATGTATTGTTACACCATGTAGGAGCAGTATAGATCTAGTCTGTTCATTATATACATCTACATGATGTATTGTTACACCATGTAGGAGCAGTATAGATCTAGTCTGTTCATTACATACATCTACATGATGTATTGTTACACCATGTAGGAGCAGTATAGATCTAGTCTGTTCATTATATACATCTATATGATGTATTGTTACACCATGTTGGAGCAGCATGTTAGATAGTTACTTATTTAGATTTTGTTTGACTTAATGAAACTGCCTTAAATGCGGATGTGCTGTAGTATAATTTTTTTAATTTGAACTCGTTAAAAATCTGCACTAATCAATCAAAACATCCCTGTCTTTGTACGTCTCAATATAATAGTATTATTTAATTATATTCATTTAAAATAAACTTTGAAAATAAAATATTTTCCTCAACCGCGATACCCACTCCAGTCAGCAGATGGCGATGTGTGTCTTTCAGGCGATGCTGAAAGCGTGACGTATAATCTAGTGGACCGGAGGCAACAGTCAACCACCTCCGTAGCTGGTTAGCCAACAGCCGAAAGATTCAAGCTCTAGACGCTTTCGGTGTATATTAGCTACTGTGTTTTAAACACACTTCTGTCGTCAAGTTAGTTATCCCATTTAATTTAATATTTACGGTGTTGTTGTTATTGGTCAGCTAGCTGGCTGGTTAAGTTAGCACTAGCCTAGCTAGCTAACATCCCCGACCATGAGCTCACTAAGCTACTCTCCTCCTGCTAAAGAAGAGGAGGTCTGCTGGACGGAGAAAGAAGCTCTAGTGAAAGAGGAGGAGGAAGAGGAGGATGTTACAATACAAAAACAAGTAGAGGGTGAAGCTGTTACCGTGAAAGAAGAAGAGAAAGACGTTACAGTGAAAGAAGAGGAAGACTCGTTCAGAGTGAAAGAGGAGGAGGATGTTACAGTGAAAGAAGAGGAAGACGCGTTCAGAGTGAAAGAAGAGGAGGAAGAGATAGAGGAGGATGCAGATTTTGGAGTGAAGAAGGAGGGAGAGATTACTGTCACATTGAAAGATGAAGAGGAGGAGATGGGAGATCTGATTAACACCAGTAAGTACCGCCTTAAATGTGTTTTTCACTTTGGATATTTGGAGTTCGCTCGTCAATTCAATGGAGAGAGATGCTGTGCTACTAGCCTCATGTTATGAATTTGCAAAGCCATCTCCTATAGTGTTTTTTCTCAAAGTTGTCGGTATTACATTTTACATTTACATCATTTAGCAGACGCTCTTATCCAGAGCGACTTACAAATTGGTGCATTCACCTTATAGCCAGTGGGATAACCACTTTACAATATTTTTATTTTTTTGGGGGGGTGGAGTAAGGGGGGGGGGGGGGGGGGGGGGGGGGGTAGAAGGATTACTTTATCCTATCCCAGGTATTCCTTAGAGAGGTGGGGTTTCAAGTGTCTCCGGAAGGTGGTGAGTGACTCCGCTGTCCTGGCGTCGTGAGGGAGCTTGTTCCACCATTGGGGTGCCAGAGCAGCGAATAGTTTTGACTGGGCTGAGCGGGAACTGTGCTTCCGCAGAGGTAGGGGGACCAGCAGGCCAGAGGTGGATGAACGCAATGCCCTCGTTTGGGTGTAGGGACTGATCAGAGCCTGAAGGTACGGAGGTGCCGTTCCCCTCACAGCTCCGTAAGGCAAGCACCATGGTCTTCTAGCAGAAGCAAGCTTCAACTGGAAGCCAGTGGAGTGTGCGGAGGAGCGGGGTGACGTGAGAGTACTTGGGAAGGTTGAACACCAGACGGGCTACGGCATTCTGGATGAGTTGTAGGGGTTTAATGGCACAGGCAGGGAGCCCAGCCAACAGCGAGTTGCAGTAATCCAGACGGGAGATGACAAGTGCCTGGATTAGGACCTGTGCCACTTCCTGTGTAAGGCAGGGTCGTACTCTCCGAATGTTGTAGGGCATGAACCTACAGGATCGGGTCACCGCCTTGATGTTAGCGGAGATGCAATTCGCCACCTGGTTATCAGAAGGGGGAAAGGAGAAGATTAGTTGTGTGTCATCTGCGTAGCAATGATAGGAGAGGCCATGTGAGGATATGACAGAGCCAAGTGACTTGGTGTATAGCGAGAATAGGAGAGGGCCTAGAACTGAGCCCTGGGGGACACCAGTGGTGAGAGCACGTGGTGCAGAGACAGTTTCTCGTCACGCCACCTGGTAGGAGCGACCTGTCAGGTAGGACGCAATCCAAGAGTGAGCCGCGCCGGAGATGCCCAACTCGGAGAGGGTGGAGAGGAGGATCTGATGGTTCACAGTATCAAAGGCAGCAGATAGGTCTAGAAGGACGAGAGCAGAGGAGAGAGAGTTAGCTTTAACAGTGCGGAGAGCCTCCGTGACACAGAGAAGAGCAGTCTCAGTTGAATGACCAGTTTTGAAACCTGACTGGTTTTGATCAAGAAGGTCGTTCTGAGAGAGATAGCAAGAGAGTTGGCTAAAGACGGCACGCTCAAGAGTTTTGGAGAGAAAAGAAAGAAGGGATACTGGTCTGTAGTTGTTGACATCGGAGGGATCGAGTGTAGGTTTTTTGAGAAGGGGTGCAACTCTCGCTCTCTTGAAGACGGAAGGGACATAGCCAGCGGTCAAGGATGAGTTGATCAGCGAGGTGAGGTGAGGGAGAAGGTCTCTGGAAATGGTCTGGAGAAGAGAGGAGGGGATAGGGTCAAGCGGGCAGGTTGTTGGGCGGCCGGCCGTCACAAGTCGCAAGATTTCATCTGGAGAGAGAGGGGAGAAAGAAGTAAAAGCATAGGGTAGGGCAGTGTGAGCAGGACCCAGCGTGTCATTGACTTAACAAACGAGGATCAGATGTCATCAACCTTCTTTTTCAAATGTTGACGAAGTCATCCACAGAGGGGGGGGGGGGGGGGGGGGGGGGGGGTGGGGGGGTGGGGGGTGAGTGGGGGGGGGGGGGGGGGGGGGGTTGGGGTTGGTGGGGGGGTGGGGGGGTGGGGGGGGGGGGGAGGATTCAGCAGGGATGAAGGTGGCAAAGAGCTTCCTAGGGTTAGAGGCAGATGCTTGGAATTTAGAGTGTAGAAAGTGGCTTTAGCAGCAGAAACAGAGGAAGAAAATGTAGAGAGGAGGGAGTGAAAGAATGCCAGGTCCGCAGGGAGTCTAGTTTTTCCTCATTTCCCGCTCGCTGCCCGTAGCCCTGTTCTGTGAGCTTGCAATGAGTCGTCAAGCCACAGAGCAGGAGGGAGGACCGCCGTGCCGGGAGGATAGGGGACATAGAGAGTCAAAGGATGTATGAAGGGAGGAGAGGAGGGTTTAGGATGCAGAATCAGGAGATTGAAGGGAGAAGGATTGAGCAGAGGGAAGAGATGATAGGATGGAAGAGGAGAGAGTAGCGGGAGAGAGAGAGCGAAGGTTGCTACGGCGCATTACCATCTGAGTAGGGGCAGAGTGAGTAGTGTTGGAGGAGAGCGAGAGAGAAAAGGATACAAAGTAGTGGTCGGAGACTTGGAGGGGAGTTGCAGTGAGATTAGTAGAAGAACAGCATCTAGTAAAGATGAGGTCAAGCGTATTGCCTACCTTGTGAGTAGGGGGGGGACGGTGAGAGGGTGAGGTCAAAAGAGGAGAGGAGTGGAAAGAAGGAGGCAGCGAGAAATTAGTCAAAGGTAGACGTAGGGAGGTTAAAGTCACCCAGAACTGTGAGGGGTGAGCCATCCTCAGGAAAGGAACTTGTCATGCTCATTGATGAACTCTCCAAGGGAACCTGGAGGGCGATAAATGATAAGGATGTTAAGCTTGAATGGGCTAGTGACTGTGACAGCATGGAATTCAAATGAGGAGATAGACAAATGGGTCAGGGGAGAAAGAGAGAATGTCCACTTGGGAGAGATGAGGATTCCTGTGCCACCACCCCACTGACCAGATGCTCTCGGGGTATGCGAGAACACATGGTCAGACGAGGAGAGAGCAGTAGGAGTAGCAGTGTTTTCAGTGGTAATCCTTGTTTCCGTCAGCGCCAAGAAGTCGAGGGACTCTGAGATGAACTCTGCCTTGTTGGCCGCAGAACGGCAGTTCCAGAGGCTGCCGGAGACCTGGAACTCCACGTGGGTCGTGCGTGCAGGGACCACCAGGTTAGAGAGGCAGCAGCCACGTGGTGTTAAGCGTTAAGGTTAGAATGTGTCACATGTCCTACTTATCAGTACACTCAGAACAACTTAAGCATTACGAATCTTCTATTTGATCAAGTAAACCTCACGTTGCAAATAAGCCATTCATTTTGTTGACCAACTTGGACCAGCTCACAGACCTCCATACAAAAACTCCACCTGCTGGAAGGAGAGATATTCCCGTGAGTTGGTTCTCTCTCTTCCTCTCTGGCTACACTAGCTTGTGCTAGCTAGTTAGTAATCTCCTTCCCAGACACTTCCACGCAGTGTGGGACGAGGTTAGCCAGCTAGCTACATTCCCTCGGCGTAAAGCAGTGCTCGGCAGGCCGGGCCTAAGGACACAGTGAAACACAGACTTGCCGTGCAGGCTGTTGTGCTGCTTACAACTTGGAGGAAAACATTTGGCCACGTTAACTACCGCCGGCGACACCGTGATACAGCTGCCCAGTGGGAAGCACCTGAGGCCGGCATGCACCTCGAACACCGGCGATTTGGTATTTTATTAGGTGTAATGGTCGTTCGCACTGCTCGTCTTCCTGCTCCTGAAATCAGTAACGTGTTGGTGCTTTCAAGAGAACTTCGGAACCTCAGAGTTAAAGTGTATGGAAGTTTGTTGTGTAGAGCTTCCTATTGGTCGATTCCGATATTTTCCAAGTGTTCAAGTCGGAAATGTCAGAATGACCGATTCCCCAGTTGTCTTGAAAGCGGAAGGAACTAATTGGTAAGTCACTGTGACATCCAGATGGTGACCAACTCTCGCTCTACCATTAAAATAAACACAACTCTTGAGTCACGGGATGTTGGGAAGCAAGGTGGTTGTTTGAAATGAGCCTCCCGATAAAACCCTCCCAGTTTCCTCAAAGTTCGATAGAATAGTCCATTTAGTATCATTGTTTTTTGAGGGATTTTGTTGTTTTGTTTTATCTAAATGTTTCAACAATGTCTGCGTTGATTTCAGCTTCAACACTCGTAGCACAATCGCTAGCGCAGCGGCTAACCGTCTACCTCTTGTTGCACTTCAGCCAGTATGACTTTGAAAGGGCAGAACATAGAACCCAGCTCGTTGTCGGCCTTGCAATCTACAGAAGGCCATGGAAGAAATGGTCATTCAAGCGAGATTCAAGCACCATTCTTGAATCTCTTGAGTCTGATGTTTTCTCAGGTCAAGCGATCTCAGATGAATATGCAAGAAGATGTATCGGTCCTATTACAGAGGCTATATGAGGCAGAGGGTCAGAGATCAACGCTGGAGGACGACAATGACCGACTGATTTAAGGAAATCCAGAAGAACGCCAAACCGTGTGAGGATCTCCACAGAAGTGTTCAAGATTCAGCTAATCGAGACAGGCTCCTCAATTTAAGACTTTTAGGGGTCAAGGAGGATAGCAAGCCGCGGGAATGCGTGAGACAAATTATCTGGGAAGCTCTTGGGGTGGATCTGGACAAATCCGAGCTTCAACGGAGTCCACCGTTCCCTAGCAACAATACCACGGGAGAATCAGCCGCCTTAGACCGATCATCATCCGCTTTCTCAGGGATCTGGAGAGAGAGAGTACTGGCGGCTGCAGAAGGGAACGTATCGGGAGAAGAGAGAGGTGACTTGGAAGGACTAAAGCTTATGTTTGGGGAACAATAATAGCACACACCAGCAGAAAGAAAAGGGAAGATGGAGAAAGAGTTGGAAAAAACTAAAGTCTCAAATTTAAAGAGTTGGGGGAAAATAGTTATCCGAGGAAAAATCCCAATTGAAACAAGTCTGTGATCTGAAGTTTCAATGACGTGAGATCTGTAACAAAAAAGGCTGAATATGTTTCTGCTTTGATGAAAGTGGTGAAAAAAACAGGTCCATTATTGGCTGGACAATTGAAACAAAAAAGATGCCAGTTTTGTAACACCAGCTATCAAAAGTGGAAGTGTGGAGGTACTGACTGGTACAAAAGATATTAACAATGTGTTTTATGACTTTTATTGGACTCTTTAAATAAGTCTGAATGTAACTTAGACCCAGCTAAATTGAATGCCTTTTTTTTCCCAGGGGGTGTCCCCAGATCAAATAAAGGATTTGGATGCTCCTATACTAGAATCTGATATGAGAACAGCCATCACCTCAATGAAGTCTGGAAAGTCACCAGGAGTAATCAAATCAAATTTTATTTGCCACATGCGCCCGAATACAACAGGTGTGGACATTTCCGTGAAATGCTTACATACAGCCCTTAACCAACAACGCATTTATTTTTAAATAAAAAAGTAAAATAAAACAACAACAACAAAAAAAGTGTTGAGGGGTTAAAAAGAGCAGAAGTCAAATTAAAATAACAGTAGGGAGGCTATACACAGGGGGGTGTTAGACGGCTTCCTGGTTGAGTGTTTATAAGAGGAATATTGGCGTTATTATAATAATATAATATGACATTTAGCAGACGCTTTTATCCAAAGTGACTTACACTCATGTGTGCATAAATTTTTACGTATGGGTGGTCCCGGGGATCAAACCCACTACCCTGGCGTTACAAGCGCCGTGCTCTACCAGTTGAGCTACAGAGGACCACCAATGTCATGCAATAAAATGCAAATTAATTACTTAAAAATCATACAATGTGATTTTCTAGATTTTTGTTTTAGATTCCGTCTCTCACAGTTGAAGTGTACCTATGATAAAAAATTACAGTGAAACAATTATAGTTTCTGAGGTGGAAGTTGGGAGAGTTATATTTGGGAGTTTTTGGTGAGGGAGGCCCTACTCTCTCCTTTCCCAGATGTTTAGTTCATTTCATTCCGATCTCCTCTGCATTATTGTAGCCTTTTGCTACAGCCTGTCAACTATGCCTCTGCCTATCCCTGTTCTCTCCTCTCCGCACAGGCTACACAAACGCCTCACACCGCGTGGCTGCTGCCTCTCTAACCTGGTGGTCCCTGCACGCACCACACACCTGGAGTTCCAGGTCTCAGGCAGCCTCTGGAACTGCCGTTCTGCTGCCAACAAGGCTGACTTCATCCCAGCCTATGCTACCCTCCAGTCCCTCGACTTCCTGGCGCTGACGGAAACATGGATTACCACTGAAAACACTGCTACTCCTACTGCTCTCTCCTCGTCTGACCATGTGTTCTCGCATACCCCGAGAGCATCTGGTCAGAGGGGTGGTGGCACAGGAATCCTCATCTCTCCCAAGTGGACATTCTCAATTTTTCCCCTAACCCATCTGTCTACCTCCTCATTTGAATTCCATGCTGTCACAGTCACTAGCCCATTTAAGCTTAATATCCTTGTCATCTATCGCCCTCCAGGTTCCCTTGGAGAGTTCATCAATGAGCTTGACGCCTTGATAAGCTCCTTTCCTGAGAATGGCTCACCCCTCACAGTTTTGGGGGATTTCAACCTCCCTATGTCTACATTTGACTCATTTCTCTCTGCCTCCTTCTTTCCACTCCTCTCCTCTTTTGACCTCACCCTCTCACCGTCCCCCCCCTACTCACAAGGCAGGCAATACGCTTGACCTCATCTTTACTAGATGCTGCTCTTCTACTAATCTCACTGCAACTCCCCTCCATGTCTCCGACCACTACTTTGTATCCTTTTCTCACTCGCTCTCCTCCAACACTACTCACTCTGCCCCTACACAGATGGTAATGCGCTGCCGCAACCTTCGCTCTCTCTCTCCCACTACTCTCTCCTCTTCCATCCTATCATCTCTTCCCTCTGCTCAATCCTTCTCCCTCCAATCTCCTGATTCTGCTTCCTCAACCCTCCTCTCCTCCCTTTCTGCATCCTTTGACTCTCTGTGTCCCCTATCCTCCCGGCCGGCTCGGTCCTCCCCTCCAGCTCCGTGGCTTGATGACTCATTGCGAGCTCACAGAACAGAGCTCCGGGCAGCGGAGCGGAAATGGAAGAAAACTAAACTCCCTGCCGACCTGGCATCTTTTCACTCCCTCCTCTCTACATTTTCTTCATCTGTTTCTGCTGCTAAGGCCACTTTCTACCACTCTAAATTCCAAGCATCTGCCTCTAACCCTAGGAAGCTCTTTGCCACATTCTCCTCCCTGCTGAATCCTCCCCCCCCCCCCCTGCATGTCTGGCAGACATATCAGTATGGATGACGGATCACCACCTCAAGCTGAACCTTGGCAAGACGGAGCTGCTCTTCCTCCCGGGGAAGGACTGCCCGTTCCATGAGCTCGCCATCACGGTTGACAACTCTGTTGTGTCCTCCTCCCAGAGTGCGAAGAGCCTTGGCGTGACCCTGGACAACACCCTGTCGTTCTCCGCTAACATCAAGGCGGTGACCCGATCCTGCAGGTTCATGCTCTACAACATTCGGAGAGTACGACCCTGCCTTACACAGGAAGCGGCACAGGTCCTAATCCAGGCACTTGTCATCTCCCGTCTGGATTACTGCAACTCGCTGTTGGCTGGGCTCCCTGCCTGTGCCATTAAACCCCTACAACTCATCCAGAATGCCGCAGCCCGTCTGGTGTTCAACCTTCCCAAGTTCTCTCACGTCACCCCGCTCCTCCGCACACTCCACTGGCTTCCAGTTGAAGCTCGCATCTGTTACAAGACCATGGTGCTTGCCTATGGAGCTGTGAGGGGAACGGCACCTCCGTACCTTCAGGCTCTGATCAGTCCCTACACCCAAACGAGGGCATTGCGTTCATCCACCTCTGGCCTGCTGGCTCCCCTTCCTCTGCGGAAGCATAGTTCCCGCTCAGCCCAGTCAAAACTGTTCGCTGTTCTGGCACCCCAATGGTGGAACAAGCTCCCTCACGACGCCAGGACAGCGGAGTCACTCACCACCTTCCGGAGACATTTGAAACCCCACCTCTTTAAGGAATACCTGGGATAGGATAAAGTAATCCTTCTACCCCCCCCGCCCCCGCCCCCGCCCCCCCCCCCCCCCTTAAAAAAATAAAATAAAAATTGTAAAGTTGTTAACCCACTGGCTATAGGGTGAATGCACCAATTTGTAAGTCGCTCTGGATAAGAGCGTCTGCTAAATGACGTAAATGTAAATGTAAATGTAAATGCCAAAGCAAAAACAGGTTTTTAGATTTTATTTGCTAATAATCCCCAGGAATAATTCTCAGAGTAATAATGTTACTATATAATGTTATAATGTATAATATAATAATATGATGTAATATAATATAAAGATACTTGGAAAAAGAAGCTGAATAGAATGACAGAATGACAACATTAGAACTAAACAATTCAACCTCCTTCCTCCCCCCAGGTAGCTGAGTGCTACCTGGACACAGTGGGGGAGTAGTCCTGGTAGATAGAGAAGCTCTGTCCTTGTGTTGTAGTGGTAAAGCTGAGCGCTACCTGGACACAGTGGGGGAGTAGTCCTGGTAGATAGAGAAGCTCTGTCCTTGAAAGCTCAGAGTGGTATTGCGGGCTCAGAGAATCGACATCTTCTCATGGAAAAAGTGCTGAATGATGTCACGGGGGCCTCTCACTGTCCTGTGGCCTTGGGCGCAGTGACCGGTGGGCACGATCAATCAGGGGCTTCTCATCCATGGCGAGAACATCCTTCAGCAGCCCGGAAACGAAATCTGTTTGCGCGAGGCATTTCCGCTGACTCTGGGACCGATACCAGTCTCAGGTTATTGGGGCAAGAAAATCCCTCTAAGCTCACACGGCTCTCCTGCACCTTTTTCAGATCCGCAGCCAGGCGTTTCACGTCAGCCTCCAGAGAGGTAGTCAGGTCTCCCAGCCAGGCGTTTCACGTCAGCCTCCAGAGAGGTAGTCAGGTCTCCCAGCCAGGCGTTTCACGTCAGCCTCCAGAGAGGTAGTCAGGTCTCCCAGCCAGGCGTTTCACGTCAGCCTCCAGAGAGGTAGTCAGGTCTCCCAGCCAGGCGTTTCACGTCAGCCTCCAGAGAGGTAGTCAGGTCTCCCAGCCAGGCGTTTCACGTCAGCCTCCAGAGTGGTAGTCAGCTCTCCCAGCCAGGCGTTTCACGTCAGGTCTCCCAGCCAGGCGTTTCACGTCAGCCTCCAGAGAGGTAGTCAGGTCTCCCAGCCAGGCGTTTCACATCAGCCTCCAGAGAGGTAGTCAGGTCTCCCAGCCAGGCGTTTCACGTCAGCCTCCAGAGAGGTAGTCAGGTCTCCCAGCCAGGCGTTTCACGTCAGCCTCCAGAGAGGTAGTCAGCTCTCCCAGCCAGGCGTTTCACACCAGCCTCCAGAGAGGTAGTCAGCTCTCCCAGCCAGCCATTTCACGTCAGCCTCCAGAGAGGTAGTCAGCTCTCCCAGCCAGGCGTTTCACGTCAGCCTCCAGAGAGGTAGTCAGCTCTCCTGCACGTTTTTCAGATCCGCCAGCCAGGCGTTTCACGTCAGCCTCCAGAGAGGTAGTCAGGTCTCCCAGCCAGGCGTTTCACGTCAGCCTCCAGAGAGGTAGTCAGGTCTCCCAGCCAGGCGTTTCACGTCAGCCTCCAGAGAGGTAGTCAGGTCTCCCAGCCAGGCGTTTCACGTCAGCCTCCAGAGAGGTAGTCAGCTCTCCCAGCCAGGCGTTTCACGTCAGCCTCCAGAGAGGTAGTCAGGTCTCCTGCACCTTTTTCAGGTAGTCAGGTCGGAGTCAGGTGTAAAGGGCTGTAATCTTCATGGTGTGGAACTCTGTTGTTGTTTTGAGTGATGCAATAACATGCAGTCTCGTTTCGCGGATTAGTTGAATCTGCTTTGAAAAGTACCAGAAACCTCTTGCCCACAGTGGTCTAAAGTAGTGCACTGTATAGGGAATATGATGCTTGTATTCAACTACATACATTTTCATCTTAACTTTCTCAGAGCGTAGAAGAAGAAACGTAGAAGAAGCTTGATGGCCTCGAATGTTCATTTTAGCGCCCCCAGACAAAACCACACCACTGGGCAAAGTGCGAGTCTCTGGGCTTTCAGGCTCAGGAGAGGACAGTGATGAAATTGGGTCTTGTAGGCCGGGTTTTTCCTCAGTCCTGTTTTTGGCTTTATGTTTCGTGACATTTTGAAAGCAAAGTAGAGTCTTGCGTACTCCAGAAAGGGATCACCAAAATAATATTTGAAAAGAAATACGGTTTTACTGCTAAATTCACATTAACTTGAAGAATACTGCGGGAGCAAACGGAAAACACACTGCGACCGAAATGTTTGATGATTGTCTAGGTTGCCTTGGTGACCACTGTTCTTCACACTGACTATTACTTTAATGAACTCCACCCCCAAACAAGACCAAATCTGAACCAATCATAGACGTCTGTTTCACAAGTTTGGACACACAGTAACTGGATACTCTGTTTGTCTTTGGCAGGAGAGAGACCAGACTCTCCCTCTGACAGCGGGAAGAGTCCTTCAGGGGACCCAGACCAGGGTCCTTCAGGGCAATCAGACCAATCAGAGGCTCCCAAACCAGCAGGACAACATCACTGTTCCCACTGTGGAAGGAATTTTACTAAGTTAGGGAGCCTGAAGAAACATGAGAGGACACACACAGGGAAAAATACTTTCCAATGTTCCGAGTGTGGGAAAGGCTTTCTTTGGTTATATCACCTTAAAAGGCATGAGAGGACACACACAGGAGAAAAACCTTTCCAGTGTTCAGAGTGTGGAAAGAGTTTTAACGAATTAGGGTACCTATTAATACACAAGAGAATACACTCGGGAGAGAAGCCTTACCACTGCTCCAAATGTGGAATGACTTTTACCTGGTTAGGGAGCCTGAAAACGCATGAGAGAATACACACTGGAGAAAATCCTTTCCAATGTTCCCACTGTGGAAAGAGTTTTAGCCAGTTAGGGAACCTAAATAGGCACAAGAGGACACACACAGGAGAGAAGCCTTACCAATGCTCTCAGTGTGGAAAGAGTTTTAGGGGTTTAGTGAGCCTGAAACAGCATAAGAGAATACACACAGGAGAGAAGCCTTATCACTGTCCCCAGTGTGGAAAGAGTTTTAGATGGTTAGGGACCTTGAAAATGCATGAGAGGACACATACAGGAGAAAAGCCTTACCAATGCACCATGTGTGGAAAGAGGTTTACCCAGTTAAAGTCCATGAAATTACACGGGAGAATACATACAGGAGAGAAGCCTTACCACTGCTCCCACTGTGGAATGACTTTTACCTGGTTAATAAACATGAAAACTCATGAGAGAATACACACAGGAGAGAAGCCTTATCAATGTTCCGAGTGTGGAAAGACTTTCAGGGGTTTAGTAAACCTGAAACAGCATGAGAGGACACACCCACAAGAAAAGCCCTACCAATGCTCCCTGTGTGGAAAGAGTTTTACCAAGTTACGGGGCCTGACTAGGCATGAGAGGACACACACAGGAGGGGATAAGACCTACCACTGCTCCCTGTGTGGAAAGACATTTAACCGGTTAAGACATCTGAATAAGCATGAAAGAATACATACACAGGAGGAGAAGACATACCACTGCTCTCATTGTGGAAAGACATTTTCCCAGTCAGAGGACCTGAAATCACATGAGAGAATAGAGAGACTGTGTTCTGACTTATGTTTTTGACTGAGAATTGTTGTTGTTGTTGATGCCCCATAAAATCATGGTGTTTAATGAAATCATTAAAAAAATCGCTTGGGGGTTGAAGAAATGTAACCGCTCTCAATTTCATAGATTCTCACAGGACTCTATCCACACATTAGGCACACACACACATTTTTGGTATCTCAATTGTCACATAGAAAGTTCATTGTGAGGAACAATGTTTGAGAAGCTTTTTACATTTGTTAAATTAGAATCCTTAGTCTTGGGTCCCTGCTTTTTTTATGAATCTATTCTTGATTTTACACATTTTCTTTACTTTTGATATTGAAAACTGCATTGTTGTTGAGGAAGAGCTTGCAAGTAATGTGACGTTTATACTATTGGCCAAAGAATGTGGATAACCGCGCCAGCTTGGTTCTATAGTGAGATTGGTCAATAGAATGTGGAGAACCACGCCAGCTTGGTTCTATAGTGGTCAATAGAATGTGGATAACCACACTAGCTTGGTTCTATAGTGAGATTGGTCAATAGAATGTGGATAACCACACTAGCTTGGTTCTATAGTGAGATTGGTCAATAGAATGTGGATAACCACACTAGCTTGGTTCTATAGTGAGATTGGTCAATAGAATGTGGAGAACCACACTAGCTTGGTTCTATAGTGAGTAGTGCTAGCTATCAACAGCCTCCCTAGTGGCACAGCGGTCTAAGATACTGCACAGCCAATCCAGTAGAGGCTGGAAGCTATAGTGAGCTTCGATTGGTCAATAGCCCTGCAATGTCACGTAGTATGTAGCGGAAGTTCAGCTTTCCCCATCTTTGGTCCCGCCCTGTTCACGCTCACTCCACCAACTTTGCTTCTCTTCATTGAAAATGGGTCTCTGTTTCCCCCAACGGATGTACCTTTACGTTTTCACTGTACTGTTTACACCTGCTGTGTCCTGTGCACATTTATTAAAAAGAAAAACAGAAATACCTTTATTTACCTAAGTATTCAGACCCTTTACTATGAGACTTGAAATTGAGCTGCATCCTGTTTCCATTGATCATCCTTGAGATGTATCTACAACTTGATTGGAGTCCACCTGTGGTAAATTCAATTGATTGGACATGATTTGGAAAGGCACACACCTGTCTATATAAGGTCCCACAGTTGACAGTGCATGTCAGAGCAAAAACCAAGCCATGAGGATGAAGGAATTGTCCATAGAGCTCTGAGACAGGATTGTGCCGAGGCACAGATCTGGGGAAGGGTATCAAAATATGTCTGCAGCATTGAAGGTCCCTAAGAACACAGTGGCCTCCATCATTCTTAAATGGAAGAAGTTTAGAACCACCAAGACTCTTCCTAGAGCTGGCCGCCCGGCCAAACTGAGCAATCGGGGGAGAAGGGCCTTGGTCAGGGAGGTGACCAAGAACCCGATGGTGACTCTGACAGAGCTCCAGAGTTCCTCTGTGGTGTTGGGAGAACCTTCCAGAAAGACAACCATCTCTGCAGCACTCCACCAATCAGGCCTTTATGGTAGAGTGGCTAGATGGAAGCCACTCCTCAGTAAAAGGCACACGACAGCCCGCTTGGAGTTTGCCAAAAGGCACCTAAAGACTCTCAGACCATGAGAAACAAGATTCTCTGGTCTGATGAAACCAAGATTGAACTCTTTGACCTGAATGCCAAGCGTCACGTCTGGAGGAAACCTGGCACCATCCTTACGGTGAAGCATGGTGGTGGCAGCATCATGCTGTGGGGATGTTTTTTAGCGTCAGGGACTGGGAAACTAGTCAGGATCGAGGGAAAGATGAACGGAGCAAAGTACATAGAGGTCTTTGATGAAAACCTGCTCCAGAGTGCTCAGGACCTCAGACTGGGGCGAAGGTTCACCTTCCAACAGGACAATGACCCTAAGCCCACATCCAAGACAATGCAGGAGTGGCTTCGGGACAAGTCTCTGACTGTCCTTTAGTGGCCCAGCCAGAGCCCGGACTTGAACCCGATCTATCATCTCTGGAGAGACCTGAAAATAGCTGTGCAGCGATGCTCTTTTTAAATCAATTTTAGAATAAGGCTGTAACGTAACAAAATGTGGAAAAAGTAAAGGGGTTTGAATACTTTCTCGAAGGCACTGTATAAGGAGGAAACCATTCCTGTTTGGGGAGGAGAGGCCAACCAGCTTGTCTAAGGAGGAAACCATTCCTGTTTGGGGAGGAGAGGCCAACCAGCTTGTCTAAGGAGGAAACCATTCCTGTTTGGGGAGGAGAGGCCAACCAGCTTGTCTAAGGAGGAAACCATTCCTTTCCCAATAGCAGCATCCCTCAGTTTGTAGTCCATCACTTTTAGATGCCGCATCAATAGTCTTTGAGGAAAAACTGTTTAAATTGATTTGAGCTGCAAATAATAAATGCCCCTTTTATCGAACCTTTACTTTAATATATTGAGATCTCTTTTCCACATGAATATACAACATCAATATAAACATTATACCCAAACATATACTCATTAAAATACAAAAACACAGTCATGGGAAAATATATTGAGACCTAGGTCTCTTTTACACATGTACATACAACATCAATATACACATTATACCCAAACATATACTCATTAAAATACAAAAACACAGTCATGGGAAAATATATTGAGACCTAGGTCTCTTTTCCACATGTATATACAACATCAATATACACATTATACCCAAACATATACTCATTAAAATACAAAAACACAGTCATGGGAAAATATATTGAGACCTAGATCTCTTTTCCACATGTATATACAACATCAATATACACATTATACCCAAAGATATACTCATTAAAATACAAAAACACAGTCATGAGAAAATATATTGAGACCTAGGTGTCTTTTGCACATGTATATACAACATCAATATGCACATTATACCCAAACATATACTCAAACTAATATCAAACATCATGAATCACCCAGAAAAATTGTTACATTCCGCCACAAATAAATTCCCAATCAATACTTTAAATTACCCGAACGGCACCAGAACATCAAGAAACAATTTATTTTAGAATTTTGTTCCAGTAATACGGTGCATTAAAACTAAAAGCAGATTCACCTTTTAGCTCGGTGGAGACCCTAGGAACCTCAAGAGTTAACCAATCCTGTGAACGGGTTAAACAACTCAGGTGTCTATACTTCAACAGCAAAGTTAGATAAGACAGAAGGTTATGAAGTAGGGCCTTGTAAACAGAAAGGGGGTAATGTAGAGATCTACGGGTCTTTAGCGAAGTCCAGCCAACCTTTTGATACAGGATGCAGTGATGAGTATCAAACCTGTCACCTGTAACAAAACGAAGGGCACTATGGTAGACTGCATCCAAAGGTTTAGGAGTAGTAGCAGCTGGACTTTGATAAATAATATCACCATAATCAAGAACAGATAAAAAGGTTGACTGAATAATCTGCTTCCTACTGCTTAGAGAAAGGCACGATTTGTTTCTGTAGAAAAAGCCAACTTTAAATCTTAGCTTCTTAACCAGCTTATCTAAACTCAGCAAAAAAAGAAACGTCCCTTTTTCAGGACCCGGTCTTTCAAAGATAATTCGTAAAAATCAAAATAACTTCACAGATCTTCATTGTAAAGGGTTTAAACACCGTTTCCCATGCTTGTTCAATTAACCATAAACAATTAATGAACATGCACCTGTGGAACGGTCGTTAAGACACTAACAGCTTACAGACGGTAGGGAATTAAGGTCACAGTTATGAAAACTTAGGACACTAAAGTCCTTTCTACTGACTCTGAAAAACACCAAAAGAAAGATGCCCAGGGTCCCTGCTCATCTGCGTGAACGTGCCTTAGGCATGCTGCAAGGAGGCATGAGGACTGCAGATGTGGCCAGGGCAATAAATTGCAATGTCCGTACTGTGAGACGCCTAAGACAGCGCTACAGGGAGACAGGACGGACAGCTGATCGTCCTCGCAGTGACAGACAACGTGTAACAACACCTGCACAGGATCAGTACATCCGAACATCACACCTGCGGGACAGGTACAGGATGGCAACAACAACTGCCCGAGTTACACCAGGAACGCACAATCCCTCCATCAGTTGTGGCTTAGACCCTATTTTACAGGGTGGTGTCATGGCTGAAACATTTACTAAAAGTTGAAATGTAAATGTTATTCACCTTTCAAATGGAACCACAAAGATTGTTGGAGGTCCACAGAGAATGTTGACTTGAAAATATGTGTTGTTTTAAATCCAGGACGGGCAGCTCCAGTCCTCGGGGATGGAGTGGTGTCACACTTTTCCCCCATCCCTAGCAAACACAGCTGATTAAACTAAATGCATTCTAAACTGAACATCATGATTAGTTGATTATTGGGGTCAGGTTTATTATTATTATTTTTTATTTTTTATTTCACCTTTATTTAACCAGGTAAGCCAGTTGAGAACAAGTTCTCATTTACAAATGCGACCTGGCCAAGATAAAGCAAAGCAGTGCGATAAAAACAACACAGAGTTACATATGGGGTAAAACAAAACATAAAGTCAAAAATACAACAGAAAATATATATACAGTGTGTGCAAATGTAGCAAGTTATGGAGGTAAGGCAATAAATAGGCTATAATGCAAAATAATTACAATTAGTATTAACACTGGAATGATAGATGTGCAAGAGATGATGTGCAAATAGAGATACTGGGGTACAAATGAGCAAAATAAATAACAATATAGGGATGAGGTAGTTGGGCGGGCTAATTTCAGATGGGCTGTGTACAGGTGCAGTGATCGGTAAGGTGCTCTGACAACTGATGCTTAAAGTTAGTGAGGGAGATCAGTGTCTCCAGCTTCAGAGATTTTTGCAATTTGTTCCAGTCATTGGCAGCAGAGAACTGGAAGGAATGGCGGCCAAAGGAGGTGTTGGCTTTGGGGATGACCAGTGAGATATACCTGCTGGAGCGCATACTACGGGTGGGTGTTGCTATGGTGACCAATGAGCTAAGATAAGGCGGGGGATTTGCCTAGCAGTGATTTATAGATGGCCTGGAGCCAGTGGGTTTGGCGACGAATATGTAGTGAGGACCAGCCAACAAGAGCGTACAGGTCACAGTGGTGGGTAGTATATGGGGCTTTGGAGACAAAACGGATGGCACTGTGATAGACTACATCCAGTTTGCTGAGTAGCGTGTTGGAGGCTATTTTGTAAATGACATCGCCGAAGTCAAGGATCGGTAGGATAGTCAGTTTTACGAGGGCATGTTTGGCAGCATGAGTGAAGGAGGCTTTGTTGCGAAATAGGAAACCGATTCTAGATTTAACTTTGGATTGGAGATTCTTAATGTGAGTCTGGAAGGAGAGTTTACAGTCTAACCAGACACCTAGGTATTTGTAGTTGTCCACATACTCTAGGTCAGACCCGTCGAGAGTAGTGATTCTAGTCGGGTGGGGCGGGTGCCAGCAGCGTTCGATTGAAGAGCATGCATTTAGTTTTACTAGTGTTTAAGAGCAGTTGGAGGCTACTGAAGGAGTGTTGTATGGCATTGAAGCTCGTTTGGAGGTTTGTTAACACAGTGTCCAATGAAGGGCCAGATGTATACAAAATGGTGCCGTCTGCGTAGAGGTGGATCTGAGAGTCACCAGCAGCAAGAGCGACATCATTGATATACACAGAGAATAGAGTCGGCCCAAGAATTGAACCCTGTGGCACCCCCATAGAGACTGCCATAGGTCCAGACAACAGGCCCTCCGATTTGACACATTGAACTCTATCTGAGAAGTAGTTGGTGAACCAGGCGAGGTAGTCATTTGAGAAACCAAGGCTATTTAGTCTGCCAATAAGAATGCGGTGGTTGACAGAGTCGAAAGCCTTGGCCAGGTCGATGAAGACGGCTGCACAGTACTGTCTATTATCGATCGCGGTTATAATATCGTTTAGGACCTTGAGCGTGGCTGAAGTGCACCCATGACCAGCTCGGAAACCGCATAGCGGAGAAGGTACGGTGGGAATCGAAATGGTCGGTGATCTGTTTGTTAACTAGTCTTTCAAAAACTTGGGGTTGCGACAATTTCGGCGGCTAGTTTTAGAAAGAAAGGGTCCAGATTGTCTAGCCCAGATGATTTGTAGGGGTCCAGATTTTGCAGCTCTTTCAGAACATCAGCTGTCTGGATTTGTGTGAAGGAGAAGCGGGGGGGGGGGGCATGGGCAAGTTGCAGCGGAGGGTGCAGAGCTGGTGGCCGGGGTAGTGGTAGCCGGGTGGAAAGCATGGCCAGCCGTAGCAAAATGCTTGTTGAAATTCTCGATTATTGTAGATTTATCGGTGGTGATAGTGTTTCCTAGCGTCAGTGCAGTGGGCAGCTGGGAGGAAGTGCTCTTATTCTCCATGGACTTTACAGTGTCCCAAAACTTTTTGGAGTTAGTGCTACAGGATGCAAATTTCTGTTTGAAAAAGTTAGCCTTTGCTTTCCAAACTGCTTGTGTATATTGGTTCCTAACTTCCCTGAAAAGTTGCATATCGCGGGGGCTATTTGATGCTAATGCAGTACGCCACAGGATGTTTTTGTGCTGGTCAAGGGCAGTCAAGTCTGAGGAGAACCAGGGGCTATATCTGTTCTTAGTTCTGTATTTTTTGAATGGGGCATGTTTATTTAAGATTGAGAGGAAATAAACTTTTAAAGAACAACCAGGCATCCTCTACTGACGGAATTAGATCTATATCCATCCAGGATACCTGGGCCAGGTCAATTAGGAAGACCTGCTCGCTGAAGTGTTTTAGGGAGCGTTTGACAGTGATGAGGGGTGGTCGTTTGACCGCGGACCCGTTACGGACGCAGGCAATAAGGCAGTGATCGCTGAGATCCTGGTTGAAGACAGCGGAGGTGTATTTAGAGGGTAAGTTAGTCAGGATGATATCTATGAGGGTACCCATGTTTACGGATTTAGGGTTGTACCTGGTAGGTTCGTTGATAATTTGTGTGAGATTGAGGGCATCTAGTTTAGATTGTAGGATGGCCGGGGTGTTAAGCATATCCCAATTTAGGTCACCAAGCAGTACGAACTCTGAGGATAGATGGGGGGCAATCAATTCACATATGGTGTCCAGGGCACAGCTGGGGGCTGAGGACGGTCTGTAGCAAGCGGCAACAGTGAGAGACTTATTTCTGGAAAGGTGGATTTTTTGAAGTAGAAGCTCAAACTGTTTGGGCACAGACCTGGATAGTATGATAGAGCTCTGCAGGCTATCTCTACAGTAGATTGCAACTCCACCCCCTTTGGCAGTTCTATCTAGACGGAAAATGTTATAGTTGGGGATGGAAATTTCAGAATTTTTGGTGGCCTTCCTAAGCCAGGATTCAGACACTGCTAGAACATCAGGGTTGGCGGAGTGTGCTAACGCAGTGAAAAACTCCAACTTAGGAAGGAGGCTTCTGATATTTACGTGCAGAAAACCAAGGCTTTTACGGTTACAGAAGTCAACAAATGATAGCTCCTGGGGAGTAGGAGTGATACTGGGGGCTGCAGGGCCTGGGTTAGCCTCTACATCACCAGAGGAACAGAGGAGGAGTAGAATAAGGATATGACTAAAGGCTTTAAGAACTGGTCTTCTAGTGCGTTGGGTACAGAGAATAAAGGGGGCAGATTTCCAGGCGTTGTAGAATAGATTCAGGGCATTATGTACAGAAAAGGATATGGAAGGATATGAGTACAGTTGAGGTAAACCTAAGCGTTGGGTAACAATGAAAGAGATAGCATCACTGGAGGCACCGATTGAGCCGGTCTCGGTGTGTATGGGGGGTGGAACAAAGGAACTATTTGAGGCAGTTTGAGAGGGACTTGGGGTTCTACAGTGAAATTGTATAATAAGAACTAACCCAAACAGCAATAGGCAATGCATATTGACATGGGAGAGAGGCATAAAGCAATCACAGGTGTTATTAGAGAGAGCTAAGACAACAACTGGTAATAGCGATAAAGTTTGGGCTGAGGCTAAACAGAATAAACAGGACAGGGTACCGTGTAAAGGAACAGTCCAGCAGGCATCAGCTGTGCAGCTGAGTGATCATAAGGTCCAGTGAACAGCAATATGTGAGTCCGAGAGCAGTTCAAATTGGTGCTTCAGCACAGCTAGCAGGAAGCACAGTTGTAGTTTGCGTGTGCTAGCGGGCCGGGGCTAGCAGATGGATCTTCGTGGTCATCGCAACGGGAAGCCTGTTGAAATCACATCAGACGATTTCGTCGGCAAACCAGTCGTGTTGGATCGGCGGAGCTCAGTGTCAACACTAGGAGGTCCCGTCCGGTTGACAGAGAGGTATATAGCCGTGAGATGGGCCTGAGGCTAGCTCAAGGCTAACTGGTGCTTGCTATGGGGCAATGGTAATTAGCCAACAACAGGTTGCAGCTAGCTGGTTGCGATGATCCGGCGCTAGGGTCCAGTGATTCCGGCAGAAAGTCCGATATGCTCTGGGTCGATAGCACGCTGTGCAGACTGGCCGACGAATTGTCCAGGCTAGAGCTAGAGCTGGCTGGTGGATAGTGCAGGCCACGGACAATGGTGAAGACGCTAACGGTGACTAATAGCAAGTAGCCATTCAGTTGCAGCTTGACTAGTTTCAGCTTAAGGTTCTTGATGAAAGTTATAAAGAAATAATAGAATCCTTTCCACGTTGGGTGAGGCGGGTTGCAGGAAAGTATATTTAGTTAAAGAATGAAAAGTAAAATTGAGAAATATATATACAAAATAGACCAAAAAAAAAAGAAACTGGAAATTTACACTAGGACAATGAATAAAACCACGACCGCACTGCTACGCCATCTTGGAACAAATTAGCTGGGATTGGGGCAAAAGTGACACCAATCAGGCCTTTATTAAAACACTTTTTTTTCAAGAAATAATCAAATAGTTTGACCACCCTGTTTGGAAGCTTTTAAATGATCTCAAACTCAACCGTTAATATTTTCCAGTGATGAAGACAATGGATGATTCATTGCATGGTGGGGTTTGCAAAAAGAGTCAACTTCGAGCACCTTTATCTCATGAATGTTTTGGCTTTCAGTTACAAAAAGTCACTTTCTTACCACTTCTTCCAAAGGCAAACATGCTTTCTTCTTTATCAAAAGGGATGCTGTCAAAAATGTATTGAATTCAAATGGATTTACCCAGTCTACAAAGCAGTACAGCCACTCTGTGATGACAAGCTCTGCTCTTTTACAGTGGGGGAAAAAAGTATTTAGTCAGCCACCAATTGTGCAAGTTCTCCCACTTAAAAAGATGAGAGAGGCCTGTAATTTTCATCATAGGTACACGTCAACTATGACAAACAAAATGAGAAAAAAAAAATCAAGAAAATCACATTGTAGGATTTTTAATGAATTTATTTGCAAATTATGGTGGAAAATAAGTATTTGGTCAATAACAAAAGAAAAAGACATCTCAGACTGGCCAATAAAAAGAAAAGATTAAGATGGGCAAAATAACACAGACACTGGACAGAGGAAGATTGGAAAAAAGTATTATGGACAGACGAATCAAAGTTTGAGGTGTTCGGATCACAAAGAAGAACATTTGTGAGACGCAGACCAAATGAAAAGATGCTGGAGGAGAGCTTGATGCCATCTGTCAAGCATGGTGGAGGCAATGTGATGGTCTGGGGGTGCTTTGGTGGTGGTAAAGTGGGAGATGTGTACAGGGTAAAAGGGATCTTGAAGAAGGAAGGCTATCACTCCATTTTGCAACGCCATGCCATACCCTGTGGACGGCGCTTGATTGGAGCCAATTTCCTCCTACAACAGGACAATGACCCAAAGCACAGCTCCAAACTACAGTGGGGAAAAAAAGTATTTAGTCAGCCACCAATTGTGCAAGTTCTCCCACTTAAAAAGATGAGAGATGCCTGTAATTTTCATCATAGGTACAAAATGACAAAAAAAAATCCAGAAAATCACATTGTAGGATTTTTAATGAATTTATTTGCAAATTATGGTGGAAAATAACTATTTGGTCAATAACAAAAGTTTCTCAATACTTTGTTATATACCCTTTGTTGGCAATGACACAGGTCAAACGTTTTCTGTAAGTCTTCACAAGGTTTTCACACACTGTTGCTGGTATTTTGGCCCATTCCTCCATGCAGATCTCCTCTAGAGCAGTGATGTTTTGGGGCTGTCGCTGGGCAACACGGACTTTCAACTCCCTCCAAAGATTTTCTATGGGGTTGAGATCTGGAGACTGGCTAGGCCACTCCAGGACCTTGAAATGCTTCTTACGAAGCCACTCCTTCATTGCCCGGGCGGTGTGTTTGGGATCATTGTCATGCTGAAAGACCCAGCCACATTTCATATTCAATGCCCTTGCTGATGGAAGGAGGTTTTCACTCAAAATCTCACGATACATGGCCCCATTCATTCTTTCCTTTACACGGATCAGTCGTCCTGGTCCCTTTGCAGAAAAACAGCCCCAAAGCATGATGTTTCCGCCCCCATGCTTCACAGTAGGTATGGTGTTCTTTGGATGCAACTCAGCATTCTTTGTCTTCCAAACACGACTAGTTGAGTTTTTACCAAAAAGTTCTATTTTGGTTTCATCTGACCATATGACATTCTCCCAATCCTCTTATCGGATCATCCAAGATCT
>LR778290.1:1119077-1149077 GCA_902810595.1 Coregonus sp. 'balchen' | reverse complement strand
GTTCCAGACGACTGTATGATCACTCTCTCCTTAGCCGATGTGAGTAAGACCTTTAACCCCTGTAAATCTAAGCCGTTGGGGGAGGGGGTGTAAACTGACATATGGAATTGTTTTAAGATGGTCGTACTATGGATTACTTAAATTACTTAGATTGAAGCAAATTTGCGTCAATTGACTCCAAGGGGTTAAACAGGTTAATCTTCACAGACAGATTACCAGGACGCGTACTCAGAGCATGCACTGACCAGCTGGCAAGAGTCTTCACTGACATTTTAAAACGTCTCCCTGACCGCGTCTGTAATACCTACATGTTTCAAGCAGAGGCATTAATATGGAGTTGGTCCCCCCTTTGCTGCTATAACAGCCTCCACTCTTCTATGAAGGCTTTCCACTAGATGTTGGAACATTGCTGCAGGGACTTGCTTCCATTCAGCCACAAGAGCTTTAGTGAGGTCGGGCACTGACGTTGGGCGATTAGGCCTGGCTCGCAGTCGGCCTTCCAATTCATCCCAAAGGTGTTCGATGGGGTTGAGGTCAGGGCTCTGCGCAGGCAAGTCAAGTTCTTCCACACCGATCTCGACAAACCATTTCTGTTTGGACTTTGCTTTACGCACAGGGGCATTGTCATGCTGAAACAGGAAAGGGCCTTCCCCAAACTGTTGCCACAAAGTTGGAAGCACAGAATCATCTAGAATGTCACTGTATGCTGTAGCGTTAAGATTTCCCTTCACTGGAACTAAGGGGACCGAACCATGAATAACAGCCCCAGGCCATTATTCCTCCTCCACCAAACATTACAGTTGGCACTATGCATTGGGGCAAGTAGTGTTCTCCGGGCGTCCGCTAAACCCAGATTCGTCCGTCGGAATGATCACTCCAGAGAACGCCTTTCTACTGCTCCAGAGTCCAATGGCAGCGAGCTTTACACCACTCCAGCCGACACTTGGCATTGCGCATGGTGATCTGGGGCTTGTGTGCGGCTGCTCGGCCATGGAAACCCATTTCATGAAGCTCCCGACTAACAGTTATTCTGCTGACGTTGCTTCCAGAGGCAGTTTGGAACGCGCTTCAGCACTCGGCGGGCCCGTTCTGTGAGCTTGTGTGGCCTACCACTTCGCGGTTCAGCCGTTGTTGCTCCTAGACGTTTCCACTTCCCAATAACAGCACTTACAGTTGACCGGGGCAGCTCTGGCAGGGCAGAAATTTGACGAACTGACTTGTTGGAAAGGTGGCATCCTATGACGGTGCTACGTTTAAAGTCACTGAGCGCTTCAGTACGGGCCATTCTACTGCCAATGTTTGTCTATGGAAATTGCATGGCTGTGTGCTCGATTTTATACACCTGTCAGCAACGGTTGTGGCTGAAACAGCTGAATCGACTAATTTGAAGGGGTGTCCACATACATTTGTATATATAGTGTATTTGCAAATGCTCGACTAAAAAAATCTCAGTCTAAAAAAATCTCTGTAGACAAAACAGCCTATCGACCAAACAATCGACCAGTCGACTAGGGTCAGCCCTAAAAAAAATGAAAATACATTTGCAGAATATTATCCAATGACTTATCAACAGCTCCAACAATTTGACCCCCACAGGAAAGCCTCACTGGCAGATATAGAAAGACCCATAAACTGTATAGTCATTGATTCCTGAAGAATATAACTTTTAAATGCCTCAAATGTTTCAACTGTCTTACCCCATCAGAAACCAAAACATGAGCTCATATAACGCCACTGTTTGTAAACAAACACTGTTTAGTCTCAATTTGGTTAAAACTGTGATTTTGACCTTATGGACGGCCAGTCCTTGTATTCATAGTGTAGTGAATTCCGGGGGGTAGCCCTGAGCTGGACTCAAACCTGGGTCCAGAGACTGTCAAGCCAACACCTTATAACTGTTATACCAAGATGTCTGAACTTCTTCATGAGGTCGCTAGGTTTTGGGTCAAGGTTGCTACAATAGCTTTCTCTATGAATTTGAGAGTGGTTACATTTCTCCAGCCCCCATCCCTCAGCTGTTTACCAAACCAAGTATAAGGGCAGCCATTTTGTTTATGTTTAAATCCAAGGTTGTCCCTTTAAAAAAGCCACACATCAATCAATCAACCAATCTGCAATTCAAACAATAACAAAGCTGTCATTCTGCCACTGTTTTGGTAATAAGATGATGATGGGGCTGGAGAAATGTAACTACTCTCAAAATCATAGACAGACCTATGGATGCAAGGACTGACCATCCATGATATCAACATTATAGTTTTAACCATGTTGAGGCGATACAGTGTTGGTTCACATTGTTTCTAAACATTGGAGTAAAAAAAGCTTATTTTGGGATCTGATGGGGTACGACAGTTGAACTAAGCTCATGAGGCATGTGTTATATTCTTCAAGAATCAATGGCTATCTATAAATAATTTAAAAGTCCAAATATGGATGTAGCAACTGCAGATTCCCCCTTTAACACCACACATCAGTTCAACAACTGCAGAGTTTGTGCCTCTGTTTTTAAGACAGTACTTACTAGTGTTAATCAGGGCCCGGTTTCTCAAAAGCATCTTACTGCTAAGTTCATCATTAGAACCATTGGATTCTATCTCTTCCTCCTCCTCTTTCACTCTGAACGCGTCTTCCTCTTCTTTCACTGTAACATCCTCCTCCTCTTTCACTCTGAACGCGTCTTCCTCTTCTTTCACTGTAACATCCTCCTCCTCTTTCACTCTGAACGCGTCTTCCTCTTCTTTCACTGTAACATCCTCCTCCTCTTTCACTCTGAACGCGTCTTCCTCTTCTTTCACTGTAACATCCTCCTCCTCTTTCACTCTGAACGCGTCTTCCTCTTCTTTCACTGTAACATCCTCCTCCTCTTTCACTCTGAACGCGTCTTCCTCTTCTTTCACTGTAACATCCTCCTCCTCTTTCACTCTGAACGCGTCTTCCTCTTCTTTCACTGTAACGTCTTTCTCTTCTTCTTTCACGGTAACAGCTTCACCCTCTACTTGTTTTTGTATTGTAACATCCTCCTCTTCCTCTTTCACTAGAGCTTCTTTCTCCGTCCAGCAGACCTCCTCTTCTTTAGCAGGAGGAGAGTAGCTTAGTGAGCTCATGGTCGGGAATGTTAGCTAGCTAGGCTAGTGCTAACTTAACCAGCCAGCTACTGTAGCTGACTAATAACAACTTAATATTTAATTAAATAGGTTAACAAGTTGATACGACCGAAGTTTGTTTAAAACACAGTAGCTAATATACACCGAAAGCGTCTAGAGCTTGAATCTTTCGGCTGTTGGCTAACCAGCTACGGAGGTGGTTGACTGTTGCCTCCCGTCCACTAGATTATACGTCACGCTTTCAGCATCGCCTGAAAGACGCACAGCGCCATCTGCTGACTGGAGTGGGTATCGCAGTTGAGGATCTTTTTTTATTGACAAAGTATATTTTAAATGTATTTAATTATATAATACTATTATATTGAGACGTACAAAGACAGGGATGTGCTGATTGATTAGTGCAGATTTTTAATGAGTAAGAATAAAAACAATTATACTACAGCACATCTGCATTTAAGGCAGTTTCATTAAGTCAAACAAAATCTAAATAAGTAACTATCTACTGTAGATCCATACTGATATATGTATATATAGATGTATATAATGAACAGACTAGGTCTATACTGCTCCTACATGGTGTAACAATACAGTGGGGGAAAAAGTATTTAGTCAGCCACCAATTGTGCAAGTTCTCCCACTTAAAAAGATGAGAGGCCTGTAATTTTCATCATAGGTACACGTCAACTATGACAGACTAATTGAGAAAACAAAATCCAGAAAATCACATTGTAGGATTTTGAATGAATTTATTTGCAAATTATGGTGGAAAATAAGTATTTGGTCACCTACAAACAAGCAAGATTTCTGGCTCTCACAGACCTGTAACTTCTTCTTTAAGAGGCTCATCTGTCCTCCACTCGTTACCTGTATTAATGGCACCTGTTTGAACTTGTTATCAGTATAAAAGACACCTGTCCACAACCTCAAACAGTCACACTCCAAACTCCACTATGGCCAAGACCAAAGAGCTGTCAACGGACACCAGAAACAAAATTGTAGACCTGCACCAGGCTGGGAAGACTGAATCTGCAATAGGTAAGCAGCTTGGTTTGAAGAAATCAACTGTGGGAGCAATTAGTAGGAAATGGAAGACATACAAGACCACTGATAATCTCCCTCGATCTGGGGCTCCACGCAATATCTCACCCCGTGGGGTCAAAATGATCACAAGAACGGTGAGCAAAAGCCCAGAACCACACGGGGGACCTAGTGAATGACCTGCAGAGAGCTGGGACCAAAGTAACAAAGCCTACCATCAGTAACACACTACGCTGCCAGGGACTCAAATCCTGCACTGCCAGACGTGTCCCCCTGCTTAAGCCAGTACATGTCCAGGTCCGTCTGAAGTTTGCTAGAGTGCATTTGGATGATCCTGAAGAGGATTGGGAGAATGTCATGTGGTCAGATGAAACCAAAATATAACTTTTTGGTAAAAACTCAACTCGTCGTGTTTGGAGGACAAAGAATGCTGAGTTGCATCCAAAGAACACCATACCTACTGTGAAGCATGGGGGTGGAAACATCATGCCTTGGGGCTGTTTTTCTGCAAAGGGACCAGGACGACTGATCCGTGTAAAGGAAAGAATGAATGGGGCCATGTATCGTGAGATTTTGAGTGAAAACCTCCTTCCATCAGCAAGGGCATTGAAGATGAAACGTGGCTGGGTCTTTCAGCATGACAATGATCCCAAACACACCGCCCGGGCAACGAAGGAGTGGCTTCGTAAGAAGCATTTCAAGGTCCTGGAGTGGCCTAGCCAGTCTCCAGATCTCAACCCCATAGAAAATCTTTGGAGGGAGTTGAAAGTCTGTGTTGCCCAGCGACAGCCCCAAAACATCACTGCTCTAGAAGAGATCTGCATTGAGGAATGGGCCAAAATACCAGAAACAGTGTGTGAAAACCTTGTGAGGACTTACAGAAAACATTTGACCTGTGTCATTGCCAACAAAGGGTATATAACAAAGTATTGAGAAACTTTTGTTATTGACCAAATACTTATTTTCCACCATAATTTGTAAATAAATTCATTAAAAATCCTACAATGTGATTTTCTGGAATTTTTTTTCTCATTTTGTCTGTCATAGTTGACGTGTACCTATGATGAAAATTACAGGCCTCTCATCTTTTTAAGTGGGAGAACTTGCACAATTGGTGGCTGACTAAATACTTTTTTCCCCACTGTACATCATGTAGATGTATATAATGAACAGACTAGGTCTATACTGCTCCTACATGGTGTAACAATACATCATATAGATGTATATAATGAACAGACTAGATCTATACTGCTCCTACATGGTGTAACAATACATCATATAGATGTATATAATGAACAGACTAGGTCTATACTGCTCCTACATGGTGTAACAATACATCATGTAGATGTATATAATGAACAGACTAGATCTATACTGCTCCTACATGGTGTAACAATACATCATATAGATGTATATAATGAACAGACTAGATCTATACTGCTCCTACATGGTGTAACAATACATCATGTAGATGTATATAATGACCAGACTAGGTCTATACTGCTCCTACATGGTGTAACAATACAGTGCATTCGGAAAGTGTTCAGACCCATTGGCTTTTCCCACATTTTGTTATGTTACAGCCTCATTCTAAAATAGACTAAAATAAAATAAACATCCTCATCAATAAACACATAATGACGAAGCAAAAACACGTTTTTGTTTTTAATTTATAAAAATAAAGAAATAATGAAGTATTACATTTACATAAATATTAATATTAACATTAATTAATTAATACATTAATAAAAACTTTAATATATCATTTACATACAGTGAGGGAAAAAAGTATTAAGTAAAGTAAAGACTTTTATAACTAACCCAAGATAGACCAGAGCCTGTCGTTTCCAATGGGAGCAAATTAATCATAGTGGGCAGAACAAGCAAGGAGGTGGGCAGAGCCAAGCAGGAGCAAGAGAGCTCCTATTGGCCCGTTCTAGAATCTATTTGCATATTTCCTTTAGGGAACGCCTACTTTGTGAAGATTGCCCATGTGCAATAACTCAATTCGCCCTTGCACACCTTCTAAACAACGCAATTTTTTACAACTTTGGCAAAGGGTAAAGTCTACAAAACGTAGTCCACTCTGTTTGTTACAGATTCTAGTGATGGAAACAGAAAACTGTATTGAGATCAAATGTTTCATAGATAAAAATATAAAAAAGGCCAAAATCCATCTCGCTCCATCTTCTCCCACTGCCGGCCACTGGGCTTCCTCTCATCACCATATTTGGTATTGAGTTGAAATGCCAACCGGATGTTTCCCATTTATACATCAGGTGAAATGTCTGGCTCATTGCTCTATCTGTGGTGTGGTTGTGTTATTAGGTGGTGGGCAGAAGCTGAAAAGAGTGAAGTTAATCGATCCCAGTCGAGAGAGGACCTGATTTTTTTGTATATGACAGTAAAATATTGTTATGATGACTATAACATTTGTTGGCACCTTAAATTCTTGCACATTTTTGCATAAAAAGTATATTTCAACACTCATTAGATGAAACGGGTCTGCTCAGGCAACATTGATGAACTCCTAAACTTGGAACCAATCAGAGGTCCCGTACATATCCCTCGTAATGAAGGCAGCCAATGGCCTGCTTCTATCTACGATGTAACTACAGCCTCTTGTGAAAACTGCTGTCTGATGAAGAGAAACAGATATATCTAGCTCCCGAAGACTGAAATAAGATAAATATAATGTTTTGAGTGCACTTGAAATATCCAGCATGCAATAAGAATTGTCTTGATAGTATGAAGAGGTAACTCCATGGACCTTTTATCAAATGTATTGAAAGCTAGTCAATGTTAAAGTTTGAATAGCCTAGCCAGCTACTGTCAATGTCAATTTAGCCAGCTACTGTAAATGTCAATTTGTGTTTTATTAGCTAGCTATCTCTCTGTCAGTGAATTGAATTTGAATCATGTTTTGTCATGATTATATGTCTCATTTCAAGTAACTAGCTGCAGGCTTAAAGAAACATTCCAATCATATACTTTGCATAGAAACCCAAATAAAAGCATGTATATAGAAAGAAGTGTGTGTGTCATATCTGCTAGAATGGAGGTTTAAAAATGACAGCTACATATTAGCCTGACCCTGCCAGCCGTTCTGTACCTGTCACGATCGTCATTAGATGAAACGGGCCAAGGCGCAGCGTGATAAGCGTACATGATTTATTAGATGTACAACACACGAACAAAACAACAAAAACGATACGTGAAGTCCTTGGTAACAAACACAAACCATACACGAACAAGATACCACACCACACAATGCCAAACGACTACCTAGTATGGTTCCCAATCAGATCAGAGACACAAGCAACAGCTGATTCACGTTGCCTCTGATTGAGAACCACCCCGGCCAACATAGAAACACAAAACATAGAAACTAACACCCTGGCTCAACATTAAAGAGTCCCCAGAGCCAGGGCGTGACAGTACCCCCCCCCCCCCCCCCCCCCCCCCCCCAAAGTGCGGACTGTGACCCGCGCCAACCAAACACACAGGGGAGGGACCGGGTGGGCACCTCCGGGCGTGACCCCCACCCTCTAACAACCCCCCGTAGTGCCCCTGGTCTGGTCCCGCTGGCTGGAGCTGGACTGGACATCGGTGGAGCGGATTGCTTAGGCTCCGGTGTGGAGCAGCTGACCGGTACCTGTGAAACGGGCTGACGACGCGCACCACTGGCTTGGTGTGGGAAGCAGGGACGGGCTGTGCCGGGCTGACGACACGCACCATAGGCTTGGTGCGGGGAGCAGGAACAGGCCGGGCCGGGCTGGCGACGCGCACCATTGACTTGGTGCGGGGAGCAGGAACAGGCCGGACCGGACTGGCGACGCGCACCATAGGCTTGGTGCGGGGAGCAGGAACAGGCCGGGCCGGGCTGGCGACGCGCACCATTAACTTGGTGCGAGGGGCAGGAACAGGCCGGGCCAGGCTGGCAACACACTTCAGTACCTCTCGCCGTGCCTCTACACTTTCCCTCCCTCTAATCACCAATGGCTCCCGTAACCCGGTGGCCTTCTCTCCTTGTCCACAAACTCGCCCCTTTTCTGCCTCCAGCAGCCCCGTCGTTCACGGTGTGAGCCCCCCCCTAAAAATGTATTGGGCTTGTCTCTCCCCCGTGGATATGGCCTCCATGGCTCTCGCCAGCCTCTCCATCCTCTGCTCCCAAGTCCAACCTCTCTCCTCTTTACGCTGCTTGACCCAGTCAAGGTGGTATCTTCTGTCACGATCGTCATTAGATGAAACGGGCCAAGGCGCAGCGTGATAAGCGTACATGATTTATTAGATGTACAACACACGAACAAAACAACAAAAACGATACGTGAAGTCCTTGGTAACAAAACACAAACCATACACGGAACAAGATACCACACCACACAAATGCCAAACGACTACCTAAGTATGGTTCCCAATCAGAGACAACAAGCAACAGCTGATTCACGTTGCCTCTGATTGAGAACCACCCCGGCCAACATAGAAACACAAAACATAGAAACTAACACCCTGGCTCAACATTAAAGAGTCCCCAGAGCCAGGGCGTGACAGTACCTTGTCACACCACCCTGGATTATTGACCTCTGCCTGCCCTGAGACTGCCTGCCGTTCTGTACTTTTTGGACTCTGATCTGGATTATTGATCTCTGGCTGCCCTAACACTGCCTGCCGTTCTGTACTTTTTGGACTCTGATCTGGATTACTGATCTCTGCCTGCCCTGAGGCTGCCTGCCATTCTGTACATTTGGACTCTGATCTGGATTATTGACCTCTGCCTGCCCTAACACTGCCTGCCGTTCTGTACTTTTTGGACTCTGATCTGGATTATTGACCTCTGCCTGCCCTGAGACTGCCTGCCGTTCTGTACTTTTTGGACTCTGATCTGGATTACTGATCTCTGCCTGCCCTTGACCTGTTGTTTACCTGCCCCCTGATTTTGTAATAACCTTTTGTTACTTCGACAATGTCAACATCTGGGTCTTCTCCTGAAACGTGATACAGTGAATGTGAGTATATTTAGGTGGTTTAAATCATTAACTTTCCTGCTAACCTTCTAAAAGTTGACGGTGCCAAAATCTTGCCAATGCATTCATTATTCTACTAACTATGACTGAGTGTGAGACATGTTTTCCATAATGTACAGTACCAGTTTAAAGTTTGGACACCTATTCATTCAAGGGTTTTCCTTTATTTTTACTATTTTATTTACATTGTAGAATAATAGTGAAGATGTCAAAACTATGAAATAACACATATGGAATCATGTAGTAACCAAAAAAGTGTTAAACGAAGTCGGGGGAGAAGGGCCTTGGTCAGGGAGGTGACCAAGAAAACAATGGTCACTCTGACAGAGTTCCAGAGTTCCTCTGTGGAGATGGGAGAACCTTCCAGAAGGACAATCTACTCTGCAGCACTCCACCAATCAGGCCTTTATGGTAGAGTGGCCAGACGGAAGCCAATCCTCAGTAAAAGGCACATGACAGCCCACTTGGAGTTTGCCAAATGGCACCTAAAGGACTCTCAGACCATGAGAAACAAGATTATCTGGTCTGATGAAACCAAGATTGAACTCTTTGGCCTGAATGCGAAATGTCACGTCTGGGGGAAACCAGGCACCATCCCTACAGTGATGCATGGTGGTGGCAGCATCATGCTGTGGGGATGTTTTTCAGCGACAGGGACCGGGAGACTAGTCAGGATCGAAGGAAAGATGAACGGAGCAAAGTACAGAGAGATCCTTGATGAAAACCTGCTCCAGAGCACTCAGGACCTCAGACTGGGGCGAAGGTTCACCTTCCAACAGGACAACAACCCTAAGCACACAGCCAAGACAACGCAGGAGCGGCTTCAGGACAAGTCTCTGAATGTCCTTGAGTAGCCCAGCCAGAGTCCGGACTTGAATCCAATCAAACATCTCTGGAGAGACCTGAAAATAGCTGTGCAGCGACGCTCCCCATCCAACCTAACAGAGCTTGAGAGGATCTGCAGAGAAGAATGGGAGAAACTCCCCAAATGCAGGTGTGCCAAGCATGTAGCGTCATACCCAAGAAGACTTGAGGCTGTAATCGCTGCCAAAGGTGCTTCAACAAAGTACTGAGTAAAGGGTCTGAATGCTTATGTACATTTCATATTTCAGTTTTTATTCTTTATACATTTGCCAACAATTCTAAAAACCAGTTTTTGCTTTGTCGTTATGGGGTATTGTGTGTGTGTGTGTGTGTGTATATTGATGAGGGATAAAAAACAATTTAATCCATTTTAGAACAAGGCTGTAACGTAACAATGTGGAAAAGTGAAGGGGTCTGAATACTTTCCGACTGCACTGTATATGAAGTGCCATGGAGGGCACAATATTACAATGTTGCAGTCCAGAAAAGAGAGCTTTACCATCTCTGCCAAAAGCCTGGGCCTCTGATGGAGATTGTAGAACTGTCATCAACATGCTTCAGTATTCTCCCTTCTCTCTAGGAGCATTGGGTGCCAGACCCAAGGTCCTCTGACCGCCTCTCCATGAGAGGTAACTCCATGACCTTTTTAATCAAATGTATTGAAGCTAGTCCAAGTTCAGTTTGAATAGCCAGCCCCTAGCCTGTCAAGTCAATTTTAGCCCGCTACTGTAAATTTCGTCCATTTTGTTTTATATTAGCTAGCCTATCTCTCTGTCAGTGAACTTGAATTTGAATCATTAGTTTTGTCATGATATATTCGTCTCATTTCAAGTAACTAGCTGCAGGCTTAAGAACTTCCAATCATATACTTTGCAAGAAAACCCAATAAAAAGCATGTATTAGAAGAAGTGTGTGTGTCTATCTTCTAGATGGAGGTTTAAAAATGACTGCTACATATTAGTCCCTGGACCCTGCCAGCCGTTCTGTACCTGTCATCGATCGGCATGTAGATGAAGCGTGCCAAGAGCCGCGCGTGCATCAGCCGTACTGATGTATTAATCGTACACACACGAACAAACAAAAAAAACGATACGTGAACTCCTTGTAACAAAACACAAACCATACACGGACCAGATACCACCCATCCCAATGCCCAACTTACTACCTATAGGTAAGGTTCCAATCAGATCAATACACAACAGCAACAGCTGATTCCGTTGCCTCTGATTAGAACGCTACCCCGGCCAACATAGAACACAAAACATAGGAAACTAAACACCCTGGCTCACATTAAAGATTTCCGCAGCCAGGGCGTGACGTACCATCCCCCCTCACCCACCCCACCACCACCGACCCCCCCACCCCCCCACCCCCCCCCCCCCAAAAGGTGTTGCGGACTGCGACCGCCTCCACTCCAACACCACAGGGTCGTTACTTCGGTGGGGCAACCTCCTCGCCGTGGACCCCCACCCTCTAACACCCACCCGAGTAGTGCCCCTGGGCGGTCCCGCTGGCGGAGCTGACTGTACATCGTGGAGCGGATTGCTTAGGCTCCGGTGTTGAAGCAAGCTGACCGTACCCTGTGAAACGGGTCTGACGACTGCGCCACCACTGTGCTTGTGTGGGGGAAGCGGGCCGGGCTGTTGCCGGGCTGACGCCAACTCCCCATATGCTTGGTGCTGGGAGCAGGAACAGTCCGGCAACGGCCGGGCTGACGCGACGCCGAACGCATCTGACTTGGTTCGTGAGCAAGGAACCAAATCCATGCCCGAACCGGACGAGGCGACGCGCACCATGGCTTGGTGCGGGCGCATGCGACGGTCCGGAGCCGTTGTCTTAGTACGACGCCTTTCCATTCCATTAAGCCTTGGTTCCAGTGAAGGGGCGCACACGAACAGCCGTCCGGGCCAGTGCCTGGCCACACACTTCAGGTACCTCGGCCCCCTCTCGCCGTGCTCTACACTTTCCCTTCCCCTCTACTCCCACTGGGGCTCCCTGTAACCCGGTGGCCTTCTCTCCTTGTCACAAACTCGCCGCCTTTTTCTGCCTCCAGCCAGCCCCGTCTTTCACCGTGTGAGGCCCCCCCCTCAAAATGTTTGGGCTTGTCTCTCCCCCGTGGATAATGGCCTCCATGGCTCTCGCCAGCCTCTCCTCCTCTGCTCTCCCAGTCCAACCTCTCTCCTCTTCCCTCTTTACGCTGCTTGACCCATTCAAGGTGGTATCTTCCTTTCCACGATCGTCATTAGATGAAACGGGCCAAGGCGCAGCGTGATAAGCGTAATGATTTATTAGATGTAACAACACACGAACAAAACACAAAAACGATACCGTGAATCCCTTGGTAACACACCAAACCATACCCGACCAGATACCACAACCAACACACAAAATGCCAAAAACGACTACCTAAGTATTGTTCCCATCAGAGACAACAAGCAACAGCTGATTCACGTTTGCCTCTGATTGATAACACACACCTGCCACATAGAACACAAAACCTTAAATGGGGGGGACTACTACCACCCCGCTGCATCCACATTCAAATACGTCCCAGCAAGGCCATGGCGTGACAGTACCCCCTTGTCCACAGCCACGCCCCAACCACCCTGGATCTCATCCAATTGACTCCTGCCCTGCCCTGATACTCGGCCTGCCGTCCTGTCTTTTGGCTCATTATCTGGATTATTGATCCTCCTGCTGTACCCTCTAACACTGCCTCCAGTTCTGTATTTAACTCTTTTGGACCTGCTCTCTGATTACTGATCTCTGCCTGCGCCTGGGCTGCCTGCCATTCTGTACATTATGGGACTCCTGATCTGGAATTTATTGACCCTCTGCCTGCCCTACCCACGCCTGCTTTCTGTAACTTTTTGGACCTCTGAATCTGATTATTGAACTCGCCCTGCCCTGAGACTGCCTGCCGTTCTGTACTTTTTTTGTGCTCTGACATCTGGAATTACTGATCTCTGCCTGCGCCTTGACCCTGTTTTGTTTACTTACCTGCCCCTGCTTTTGTAATACCTTTTGTTACTCGACAATGTCCACATCTGGGTCTTCTCCTGAACGTGATCGTAATGGTGAGTCATTTGGTGGTTTAAATCATGCACTTTCCTGCCTACCTTCTAAAAGTTGAAGGGTGCCCAAATCTTGCCAAGTGCCAACTTCCATTATTTACTAACTATGACTGAGTGTGTGACATGTTTTCCATAATGTACAGTACCCAGGTTTTAAAGTTTGGACACACCTATTCGAGAAATTCAAGGGTTTTTTCCTTTATTTTTAACACTACATTTTGTATTACAAATTGTTAGCGAATAATAGTGAAGATGTCAAAACTATTACTAACGACATATGGAATCAATGTAGTAACCCAAAAAAGTGTTAAACAAGTCGGAGGGAGTAAGGGCTTGGTCAGGGAGGTGACCCAAGAAACAATGTTTCACTCTGACAGAGCTTCCATACGTTCGCTCTTGGAGGATTGGCGAGAACCCTTCCGAAGCCAAGCTACTCTGCAAGTCCCCCCACTCCACCAACTCCGGCTTTACCTTGTCAGACTTGGCCAGACGGAGCCAATCCTCAGTAAAAGGCACATTACAGCCACTGGATTTGCCAAATGGCACCTAAAGGACTCTCATACCATGAGAAACAGATTATCTGGTCTGATGAACTAAGATTGAACTCTTTGCCGAATGCGAAATGTCACGTCTGGGGGAACAGGCCCCATCCCTCAGTGATGACAATGGTGGTGGCAGCACGGCCATCCTGCTGGTGGGATGGTTTTCAAGCGACAGGCGACGTCGGAGACTGTCAGGATCGAGGAAAGATGACCGGAGCACGTACAGGGAGATTCCTTGGGAGTGAAAAAACCTGCTCCAGAGCACCTCAGGACCTCAGACTGGGGCGATAGTTCCCCTTTCCGACACACAGGACAACACCCTAAGCACACACCAAGCAACGCATGAGCAGTCTTCAGACAAGTCTCTGATGTCCTGAGTGCCCCGCCAAGAGTCCGCGACTTTGAATCCACTCCAAACATCTCTGGAGAGCACCTTGAAAATAGCTTGCAGCTACGCTCCCCATCCACCCTAACGAAGCTTGAGAGGATCTGCAGAGAGAATGGGAAAAGCTCCCCAAATGCAGGTGTGCCAAGCATGTACCGTCATACCAAGAAGCCTTGAGGCTGTAATCCGCTGCCAAGGTGCTCAAAAACAGTACTGAGTATAAAGGTCTGAATGCTTATTTACATTTTATAATTTCAGTTTTTTATTCTTTATACTTTGCCAACAATTCTAAAAACCAAGTTTTTTGCTTTGTCTTTATGGTGGTATTTGTGTCGTGGTGTGTGTTGTGTGTATATTGATCGAGGATAAAAAAAAATTTAAATCCATTTAGAACAGCTGTACTTAACAATGTGGAAAAGTGAAGGGGTTCCTGAAATCCTTTTCCGACTGGCACTGTCTATGAAGATGCCATGGGCTGGCACCATAATTACAATGTTGCAGTCCAGAAAGAGAGCTTGTACTATCTCTGCCAAAAGCCTGGGCCTCTGCTGGAGATTGGTAAGAACCTGGATCATCAACATGCTTCAGTATCCTCCCGGTTCTCTACTAGTAGCTCTTTGTGGTGCCAATGAACCCCATAGCTCCTCTGGCCGTACCTCTCCAGAACCCCATAGGCTCCTCTGGACCGTACCTCTCCCAGAACCCATAGTCTCCTCTGTACCGTACCTCTCCCTCTCCCAGAAACCCCCATTGTGGCTCCTCGGGACCGTACCCTCTCCAGAACCCAATCGGCTCCTCTGGACCTTACCCCCTCCATAACCCATAGGCTCTCCTCTGACCGTACCGCTCCAACCCATAGGCTCGCCTCTGGCCCGTACCTCTCCAGAAGCCATAGCTCCTCTGGACCGTACCTCTCCCAGAACCCATAGGGTCCTCTGACCGTATCCAGCTCCCAAACCCATGGCTCCTCTGGTCCGTACCCTCTCCCCGAACCCATAGGCTCCTCTGGACCGTAACCTCTCCAGACCTTTAGGCTCCTCTGCTACCGTACCTCTCCCTAGAACCCATAGGCTCCTCTGGACTCGTACCTCTCCCGACCAAAGGCTCCTCTGGACCGTACCTCTCCCATACCAATGGCTCCTCTGGACCGTACCTTCTCCCAGAACCCATAGCTCCTCCTGGGGACCGTACCTCCTCCCAGAACCCATAGGCTCCTCTGGACCCCGTACGCTCTCCCAGAACCCATAGGCTCTCTGGACCGTCACCCTCTCCCAAACCCATAGGCTCTCCCTGGACCGTTACCTCTCCAGCTCCCATAGGCCTCCTCTTGACCTTACCCTCTCCCAGACACCCACTAGGCTCCTTTGGACCGTAACCTTCTCCCAGTACCCATAGGCTCCTCTGGAACCCTACCTCTCCCACTCACCCATAGGCTCCTCTGGACGTACCTCCCCATAACACCCATAGCTCCTTGGCACCGTATATATGAGTCGATGTATGTAGACAAGGTTAATTCAAGCACCGTTTTCAGCGAGGTTTGATTGGACTGGCAGTGACGAAGTGCAACAACACATGTTTGGGCAACGCGGTTATCTATATTTGAGCATTCAGTCTCACATTTTCAGATGAACTCCTGCTAGCTATTGCCGCTTTAAGCTAGCTGCTTCATTCATCCTACTTCGCTATCAACTGGCCGCTGCATCATTCATCCTACTTTCCCTATCAACTGCCAGATGTTCATTCTCCTACTTACTATCACACCTGGCCAGCCTGCATCTTCATTCTATTTAATCTATCACTGGCCAGCGGCATTCGATTCATCCTACTTTACTATCTCAACTGGCCCGCTGCATCATTCTCCTACTTTACTATCAACTGGCCATCTGCACTCGTTCATCTACTTTTACTACAACTGGCTAGCTGTATCTATCATTCATGCCTACTTTACTATCAACTCGCTAGCTGTCTCGCTCATTCATACCTACTTTCCTCGCTATCAACTGGCCCAGCTGACATCTAATCATAATCCTACTTCGCTATCAACTTGGCCAGCTGCGCTATCATTCATCCTAACTTTACTACAACTGGCCAGCTTGCCTCTATCATTTCTACTTTACTATCACAACTGGCCAGCTGCATCATTCATGCTACTTTACTACACCTTGGCTAGCTTGCATCTATCATTCACTCCTACTTTTACTCCAACTGTTCAGCATCATGCATCATTCATCCTCTTTACTATCAACTGGCTAGCTGCATCCATTCATCCTACTTTACTACACACCTGGCCACTGTATCTATCATCTCCATCCTACTTTACTATCACACTGCAGCTGCTATCATTCATACCTACTTACTATCAACTGGCTAGCTGCATCATTCTCCCTCTTTACTATCAACTGGCCATGCTGTATCTATCATGCATCCTTACTTACTATCAACCTGGGCTAGCTGTTCTATCATTCATCCTACTTTACTATCAACTGGCTATCTGTATCTTAATTCATCCTACTCTTACTATCAACTGGCCAGCTGCATCATCCCATCATACTTTACATCACCTGGCCAGCTGTATCTACATTTATCCTACTTTACTATCACTTGCCAGACTGCTCATTCATCTACTTTTACTATCAACATGGCCAGCTGACATCATTCATTCTACTTTAACGATCAAACTGGCCAGCTGCATCATTCATCCTACGTTTTTTACGATCAACTGGCCAGCGCATCATTCATCCCTACTTTACTGTCACTGGGAACTGGCCAGCTGTATCTATCAATTCATCCTACTTTACTATCACTGGCCAGCTCAAATCATTCATTCTACTTTAACTATCAACTGCCAGCTGCATCATTCATCCCTACTTTACTTTCATCATCAACTGGCCAGCTGTATCTATCATTCATCCTACTTTACTGATCAACCAGGGCTAGCTGCATCTATCATTCATCCTACTTTACTATCAACTGGCCAGATGCATCTATCATTCATCTACTCCTACTTCACTATCCACTGGCTAGCTGCTCTATCCATTCATACCACGTTCATATCAACGGGCTACTTGTACCTATTATTCAGCCTACTTTACTATCAACTGGCTAGCTGTATCTATCATTCATCCTACTATAATATCAACTAGCTAGCTGTATCTATCATTCATCCTACTTTACTATCAACTGGCTAGCTCTATCTATTATTCATCCTACTTTACTGTCAAATGGCCAGCTGTATCTATCATTCATCCTACTTTACTATCAACTGGCCAGCTGGCATCATTCATTCTACTTTACTATCAACTGGCCAGCTGCATCCATTCATCCTACGTTTACTATCAACTTTGCCAGCTGGCATCACTTCAGTTCCTACTTTACTATCAACTGCCATCTGCAAGCGTCATCCTACTTTAACTATAAACTACTGGCTAGCTGTATCTATCATTCTATCCTACTTTAACTATCACAGCTCGCTAGCTCGTATCTAATCACATTCATCCTACTTCGCTTCAACGTGCCAGCCCCTGCAATCTATCATATTCCTATCTCCTCGCTATCAACTGCCGCTTGCCCTCTATCATCATCCTACTTTACTATCACCTGGCCCTGCAACTCATTCACTTCTCCTTTACTATCAACTTGGACCCAGCTGCCCATCATTCATCTCTCTCACTTTACTATCAACTGGCTAGCTGCCATCTATCATCATCCTACTTTACTATCACCTGTCCAGTCTACCTCCATCTGCCAATCTATTCCTCCTACTTTTAACGATCAACTGGCTAGCTGCATCATTCATCCCTACTTTATATCACTGCTAGCTGGCATCTATCATTCATCACTTACTATCAACTGGCCAGCTGCAAATCATTTCATTCCTACTTTACTATCAACTGCCAGCTCATCCATTCCTCCTACGTATTAGCTATCAGACTTTACTATCACGACCTGTGGCCAGCTGTTACTACATTCATCCTACTTTACTATCCCACTGGCCAGCCTGCATCAGGGTCTTTAGATGCCAGGGTGGAGCGCAACTATCTATATCAAGTGCTCATTACCCACTCTGTGGAAACCCAGGGCCTCCAGCAGTTATCCCAGCCTTAGGCTGGCGTGCGGTCATTTGTAAGTCTAAAATGTAATTAATTATGATAACCATTTTCAGTTTCTGAATGCCATCAACATAGCCAAGCTCAAATATCAAGGTACAGTACAGAGATTTACACAAGGATATGGATGGCTCTCAAGTAATCTGAACCCAAGGTTATGGATGCATCTCAATAGTCCTGAACCCAGGATATGGGATGCATCTCAATATTCTCGGAACCCAAGGTTATGGTGCCTCTCAATCGTCCTGAAACCAAGGTTATGGTTGCATCTCAAATACGTCTGGAACCCAAGGGTTCTGGGGTGCATCTCAATAGTCCCTGAACCCAATGTTATGGGTTCATCGTCAATAGTCCTGAACCCAAGTTTATGGATCCATCTCAATAGCTCTGAACCCAAGGATATGGTTGGCATCTCATCTCTGAACCCAAGGGTTTATGGTTCATCTCATGTCTGGAACCCATGGTTATGGGTGCATCTCAATAGTCTGACCCAAGGTTATGGGTGCTCTCAATAGTCTGAACCCAAGGTTCTGCGGTGCATCTCAAAGTCTGAACACCCAAGATATGGTGGCATCTCAAATACAGTCTGACCCAAGGTTAGGGTGTCATCTCACTGTCTGAACACCAAGTATGGATGCATCCATATAGTCCTGAACCCAAGGTTACTGGGTGCATCTTCTCAATAGTCTGCCACAAGGATATGGATCGCTTCCTCAAAAAATAAGTCCTGACACAAAGGTTATGGTGCATCTCAAAGTCCGAACCCAAGGTTAGGATGCATCTCCAAAGTCTGAACCCAAGTTAACTGGATGCAATCTCAATAGTCTGAACCCAAGGTTTGGATTCACTCAATAGTCGAACCCAGGTTATGGTGCATCTCACTATACTGAACCCAAGGTTATGGATGCATCTCATAGTCCTGAACCCAGGTTATGGATGCATCTCAATAGAGTCCCTGACACGAGGTTTATGGGTGCATCTCAATAGTGCTGAACCCAAGTTATGTACATCACTAATTGATTAGGGGGGGAAATCACAGGCTTGTATCGTGCTGGTTTTGAAACTAACACACAAAAAACACATGGAAATGGGAGATTAACTTTTACCCCTCACTGGTTAGAGGACAACCTGCAGAAGCAGTCAGCTACCTTTTGGAGTGATGCTCATATAATTTAGAGCGGTCCCAAACGAAAGAAACGCAACACTTATTTTGTTCATCACTCATATCGATATCATGTTGAAATCAATTGCAGGAGAGGGGGGAGATGAGGTTGCACATCCTGTTTAAAACTAACAGCTACAAAACCACACGGAATCTGGGAAATAATGTGTACATCACTGGTCAGAGGACAATTTGTAGAAAACAGCTAGCTACATTTTAGAAGTGTTGCATTTGATTCAAGTGGGTCGCCAACGTGGTAAGTGTAACACAACTCATTTCAGAGCCTGGATTTTCCCCCTGATGAGGCTAATATCCATATCACGTTGAAATCAATAGAACAGGGGGAAAACGGTTTGGGCGGCGCACAATTGGCCCAGCGTCGTCCAGGGTAGGGGAGGGAATGGCCAGCAGGGATGTAGCTCAGTTGGTAGAGCATGGCGTTTGCAACGCCAGGGTTGTGGGTTCGATTCCCACGGGGCGCCAGTATGAAAAATTAAAAAATAATGTATGCACTTACTAACTGTAAGTTGCTCTGGATAAGAGCGTCTGCTAAATGACAAAAAATGTAAAATGTAAATGGTTCTACATTGTGAAATTCATTAAAATACTCATACAACAATGTTAAAACATTGTGACATTATTTAATTGATATCATGAAACAACTCCTTCATGTATGTACTTTCTGATGTTTAATCAGAGTTCTTTTACCAGCGTATCTCTTGCCACATTGATCACAGCTATAAGATTTCTCTCCTGTGTGTGTTCTCAAATGTACCATCAGGTAGCTTGATTGACTAAAACTCTTCCCACATTGATCACAGCTATAAGGCTTCTCTCCAGTGTGCGTTCTCAAATGTGCCATCAGGTTGCTTGAATCACTAAAACTCTTCCCACATTGATCACAGCTATAAGGTTTCTCGCCTGTGTGTGTTCTCTGATGTACTATCAGGCAGCTTGATTTAGTAAAACTCTTCCTGCATTGATCACAGCTATAAGGTTTCTCTCCTGTGTGTGTTTTCTGGTGACTAGTCAGATGGCTAGATGTAGTAAAACTCTTCCCGCATTGATCGCAGCTATAAGGCTTCTCTCCTGTGTGTGTTCTCAAATGTACCTTCAGGTGAGCTTGAGTGATTAAAACTCTTCCCACATTGATTACAGCTATAAGGTTTCTCTCCTGTATGGATTCTCATATGTCTTTTAAGGTCTGCTGAAGTGTTGAATATCTTCCCGCAGTCAGAGCAGCAGTGAGATTTCTTCCCTGTGGGTTTCCACTGGTGTTTCTTGAGGTGTTCTGATCTGGAGGGACTCTTCTCTGCCTCCTCAGCTTCATGATGTTGTTGAGGCTCCCCAGAGGATCCACAATAGTCACGTCTCTCTTCTGTGTGAACGACAAAGTCAGACAGATGGTTAAAGGGCCACAACAGCAGAAATAACTGTTTATTTGAGGTAAAAAGGTGATGCCCAGAGCGTACCCATGAAGCTGTACAACAATTGACATCTGTTAAATTATTTGACAATTGTCTTAAGACAGTCAAGTGAGCAATAATAGTAATATTTTGTCTTGTTTTCACATTAGTAGTAACATCGATGATTGCAGGCTAGAAATATTAATACGCACAAAACATATGAACAAAATCATCCACTGTGAAAGTTGATACTTGCAGGCCCTTCATATGTAGGCTATGAGCAGCACTTTGTTAAATTGATCAAATCAGTTATTGTTTTCTTGATAAAACCGTGAGCAACACCTGTCAAACTAATTTCTCTCAAAACACAGGGATGTCGATTCACACGGGACTAGTTTAACCAGAGGACCTTGGAGTTCGCCAAAAAACAGTAGGTTATTCTGGCTTGAATTGTTCCTCTCCTGCCATGTAAAAATGACTGCCATGGCAGATTCAGACGGGACTAAAATTACAGATGTGGTGTTTTGTGCTTGTGCATATAATTACATTCAGAACCGCGGACAGCGACAGTATCCAAAGCGGGAGAAAGTACATTTGTTATAAAATAATATTAGATTTATTAGTGTTGCATAATTTTTTTGTACATAATATAACCATATACAATTTATGTATCACATGTCTTAGAGCGATGGACTGTGCCATCTCCGTGGCCTCCACAAAGTCTTGTGCACCAGCTGTTCCGGACGACTGTATGATCAATCTCTCCTTAGCCGATGTGAGTAAGACCTTTAACCCCTGTAAATCTAAGCTGTTGGGGGAGGGGGTGTAAACTGACATATGGAATTGTTTTAAGATGGTCGTACTATGGATTACTTAAATTACTTAGATTGAAGCAAATTTGCGTCAATTGACTCCAAGGGTTAAACAGGTTAATCTTCACAGACAGATTACCAGGACGCGTACTCAGAGCATGCACTGACCAGCTGGCAAGAGTCTTCACTGACATTTTAAAACGTCTCCCTGACCGCGTCTGTAATACCTACATGTTTCAAGCAGAGGCATTAATATGGAGTTGGTCCCCCCTTTGCTGCTATAACAGCCTCCACTCTTCTAGGAAGGCTTTCCACTAGATGTTGGAACATTGCTGCGGGGACTTGCTTCCATTCAGCCACAAGAGCTTTAGTGAGGTCGGGCACTGACGTTGGGCATTAGGACTGGCTCGCAGTCGGCCTTCCAATTCATCCCAAAGGTGTTCGATGGGGTTGAGGTCAGGGCTCTGTGCAGGCAAGTCAAGTTCTTCCACACCGATCTCGACAAACCATTTCTGTTTGGACTTCGCTTACGCACAGGGGCATTGTCATGCTGAAACAGGAAAGGGCCTTCCCCAAACTGTTGCCACAAAGTTGGAAGCATAGAATCATCTAGAATGTCACTGTATGCTGTAGCGTTAAGATTTCCCTTCACTGGAACTAAGGGGACCGAACCATGAATAACAGCCCCAGGCCATTATTCCTCCTCCACCAAACATTACAGTTGGCACTATGTATTGGGGCAAGTAGTGTTCTCCGGGGCGTCCGCTAAACCCAGATTCGTCCGTCGGATTGATCACTCCAGAGAACGCCTTTCTACTGCTCCAGAGTCCAATGGCAGCGAGCTTTAAGCCACTCCAGCCGACACTTGGCATTGCGCATGGTGATCTGGGGCTTGTGTGCGGCTGCTCGGCCATGGAAACCCATTTCATGAAGCTCCCGACTAACAGTTATTCTGCTGACGTTGCTTCCAGAGGCAGTTTGGAATGCGCTTCAGCACTCGGCGAGCCCGTTCTGTGAGCTTGTGTGGCCTACCACTTCGCGGTTCAGCCGTTGTTGCTCCTAGACATTTCCACTTCACAATAACAGCACTTACAGTTGACCGGGGGCAGCTCTGGCAGGGCAGAAATTTGACGAACTGACTTGTTGGAAAGGTGGCATCCTATGACGGTGCTACGTTTAAAGTCACTGAGCGCTTCAGTAAGGCCATTCTACTGCCAATGTTTGTCTATGGAAATTGCATGGCTGTGTGCTCGATTTTATACACCTGTCAGCAACGGTTGTGGCTGAAACAGCTGAATCGACTAATTTGAAGGGGTGTCCACATACTTTTGTATATATAGTGTTTTTGCGACTGCTCGACTAAAAAACTCTCAGTCTAAAAAAATCTCTGTCGACAAAACAGCCTACCAACCAAACAATCGACCAGTCGACTAGGGTCAGAACTAATAAAAATGAAAATACATTTGCAGAATATTATACAAAGACTTATCAACAGCTCCAACAATTTGACCCCCACAGGAAAGCCTCACTGGCAGATATAGAAAGACCCATAAACTGGATAGTCAATGATTCCTGAAGAATATAACTTTTAAATGCCTCAAATGTTTCAACTGTCTTACCCCATCAGAAACCAAAACATAAGCTCATAAAACGCCACTGGTTGTAAACAAACACTGTATAGCCTCAATCTGGTTAAAACTTTGATTTTGACCTTATGGATGGCCAGTCCTTGTTTTCATAGTGTAGTGAATTCCGGGGGGTAGCCCTGAGCTGGACTCAAACCTGGGTCCAGAGACTGTCAAGCCAACACCTTATAACTGTTATACCAAGATGTCTGAACTTCTTGATGAGGTTGCTAGGTTTTGGGTTAAGTTTGCTACAATAGCTTTCTCTATGAATTTGAGAGTGGTTACATTTCTCCAACCCCCAATTTTGCTGCTGTTTAAAACCTAGGTTGCCCCTTTAAAAAAAGCCACACATCAATCAATCAACCAATCTGCAGTTCAAACAATAACAAAGCTGTCATTCCACCACTGTTTTGGTAATAAGATGAGGATGGGACTGGAGAAATGTAACTACTCTCACAATCATAGACAGACCTATGGATGCAAGGACTGACCATCCATGATATCAACATTATAGTTTTAACCATGTTGAGGCGATACAGTGTTGATTTACATTTACACTGTTTCTAAACATTGGAGTAAAAAAAGCTTATTTTAGGTTCTGATGGGGTAAGACAGTTGAACTAAGCTCATGAGGCATGTGTTATATTCTTCAAGAATCAATGGCTATATATAAATAATTTAAAAGTCCAAATATGGATGTAGCAACTGCAGATTCCCCCTTTAACACCACACATCAGTTCAACAACTGCAGAGGTTGTGCCTCTGTTTTTTTTAAGACAGTACTTACTAGTGTTAATCAGGGCCCGGTTTCTCAAAAGCATCTTACTGCTTAGTTCATCATTAGAACCATTGGATGCCTTAAGATGCCTTTGGGAAACCGGAACCAGATATCCAGTTTCCTCCTATCGTATCTGAAGATTATGCCTTTGTTAAATGTTTTTCATGACGAAATGGAATGTTGTTATGTTAGTATAATGTAACATATAATAGACAGGAAGTGTATTGTAAAACTGGCCAGAAGAGGGAGCCCATCTTGTTGCATTGGTTATAAATAGGGGTACACGAAGAAGATAGGACAGAGCAGACATTAGAATTGGAGGACACTGCTCTCCGGGCCACGCGTGTCTGTAAACTCATGCTGAAGCTTGTGGTCTGAATAAACCTTATGATCAATGTTCAGTATGAGCAGACTCCTTTTGTTGACAGCATAATGACCACCATTCATCATACACGACAGAATGGCGAGCTTGCCAGGAGGGATGATGCAATCCTTCTTTGCTGCATTTGGAGTCGACAAGCTAACTCAAGCTGACTTTGGTCTGGAGTCATGACCCGACTAGACACAGCTAAGTTGTTGGTTTTGTTACTGCTTATGTACACTGGAGGAATGTACCCTTACGACCGTGTTTCGGGTGGCGTTATGGCTGTTAACTGGGAGTCTGAACGAAAATATTTTAAATTTGGTTGATGTGTAAACGCTGTTTACAACAATGGATTGTACAAATGGATTGGTAGAGAATAATGTTGGGAAGATATCTGCATAGTTAGAGCACCGTGAATCTGGACAAGACCTCTTGATCGAGGCGATTCTTTAGGAATGGGCTACAAATCCGGACTTAGTTAGATGGGTCAGGTTGATTCCTTAAGCGGGAATTATGAAGTGAATGGTTGTATTTATGTTATACTCCTCCTCTGGCCGACGGGAAATTGGCTGGGGTTAACCGCTTGATATGAGATTCATCTTTCAAGGCAGCATAAAGTTAGACGGGGAGATATTATTGATAATCATGGACAATGATTGGGCCGCGGTGCGGGGTGTTCATTTGTATAGCTAGTAGGCCGCAGTTGGCTAGAGGCTGAAGCTAAGACTGGGTTGTTTCAGGCCACGTGGTACATCGTGGCTAAATGCTGATGTTAATGCTTAAGGCTAACGGCTAATTGTGTTTTGTGCCACGGTGTACCTTAGGCTAAGCTAAAGGCTAATGCTACAGGCTAATTGTGTTGCGTGCTACATGCTAACGGATATCCTTAGAGATTCCATTGCGATGGATTAAAGTCTCTTAAACTTGTCACTGTCTGTAAGTCAGGTTGTATGTTTTGTGAGCGCTGTTAAATGTTGTTTGACTATAAGGGGGAAATGGGAAATTACAGCTGGCTGTTATTCTTTCTGTTTGGGGAGAGAGAGTAGAGAATCATTCTTTCACGGGGAAAGGTATTTTTGAATGGTTGTGCGCATGCGTTTAATTTTGGCGACACTACACTACAGAAAGGGGAGTTTATGGCACGAGGTTAGGGAACGTTTTGTTTTACGGCACTAGACGGCACCACGATGGGATGCTGCAAACTCAAGCATGAGGTTAAAATGATATTTGCGCATGCGTGGATTTCTGTAAAACAACACATTGGTTAAACTGCAGGGGGAGACAGAGGAACACAGACAACGGAACAAATATGCATAAAGAGATTTTAACACGATGATTCTAGTTTAAACTGCGATTGGTTAAAGAGGAAACTTGTTTTGTAGCCTATTGAATTTATAAATTAAATATAGGATAACGGATTATAATAGATTGAATTAAATAATTAAATGACGGATTAAAAGCAAAATGTTTTTGGGCGATCTATAATTAGTCCTGAGTTAAAGTCTTAAGAGCGAATGTAGAACGAAGGAATATTGAATGGTTGGAAATACTCAGTGATGACATTAACTACTAAACGCTGTTCTTGTGTCTTTGTCCCTTGTCATGAGAGACGGGAGAGAGGGGGAGCGAGGAGATACAGGAAGTGATCACGTGACGAGGCAGAGGATCAAGTCAAAAAGGTTTTGGTACTGGTTGTGGTTACAAGATCTTTCCCTAACAAGATATGTGATGTTATGACGATTTTACATAGACTTGGCAAATACTATTTCATTAAAAATTGCATTTTGGGGGCTATGTGCATCACTGGGGTTTGATTACAGTTGGGTTGGGAATCAAGGACTGACATTCTTCTTTAAATTTATGATAATTAGGGGTTATAGAGCAAGGGGTTAAAGGCTTTGTTTATGGGTATTTTAGTCTGAAGATGACTAACTTGCATTTACTGGCAGTTGATGGGTTGTGGTAATATACTCAACACTAATGGATAAGTTGGTGACATAGGATATAGGAATAAAATTGGGTTTAATTATTCAGGATTTATTTGGAGTTGTTAGGGTTATATTAAGAATTACAGGGGGGAAGCCTATATAACTTATATAGTCTAGAATAGGATAGTTCACAATAAAGGAATATAAAGGGCTTGATATAGGGGAAAATTGATTAAAATAGTCATTTTTTAATCAAAGTAGGGTTAGAGTAGTGTTAGGAGAGACTAATGGCAGAAGTTAGTACACCTTTCTCACATATGGATTCAGCCGAAAGACATCATCCAGCAGGGTGATTATGGCATCAGAGATGAAGACGAATCTGAGCAGAAACGACGATGAAGATGAATTCAAGACTCCAGAAGGAAGAAAATGAATGTCTGGAACGTGAAGGAGAAGAGGATGATGTTGATGAGAGGTCATGGGTGGAGGTGACTCTGTGATCAGAGGGAAGTGGCAAGAGAGGAAAGAAGAAATGGAGAAGTGGAAGAAGTAACCACGACTGGATGGAGACCTCAAGAATTGAAGGAGAAGAAATAATAACTAGTTGAGCCCAGGACGGCACTGGTCAAGAAGATGATATTTACAAGGACGAACTTAGAACATAACCTTTAAGACTACTGATTAGGTCCCCCGACCACGAGAAGAACCGGCTAAGAAAAACCTCAAATCAAATACAACTTATAACTGTGGGTGGAGAAGAGAAAGAAGTGTTGATATGAAGAATAGAGTGAATCAAACATCACAAGCACTGTTACAACACCAGCTTTACCTGACAATATCAAGGCCAATTGTACCAGCCAAGGGGGACCAGATGTTTCAATATCTACTGTCCACTGTGAGCGTCTGTGTGGTAGTTTAAAGACATGGAACTGCGAGCCCTCATGATTGCATGATGTAATTGATAAATGTCATTTTTCCACAACGAAATTTAAGTTTTTATTTTGTTTATTTTTGGGGTTTTGTGTTTTTTGCTTTTTTTTTTTTTTGTTTGTTTTTTTGGTTTTGTTTGTTTTTTTTGTTTGTTTGTTGGGGTTTTTGGTTGTTGTTTTTTTTTTTTTATTTTGTTTTTTGTTTTTGCTTTTTTGCTATTTTTGTGTGTCTTCTTTTTCTGTTGCGGTTTTGTTTTGTTGTGTGTGGGGTGCGCGTGTCGGCTTTGTGGTTGGTTGGTGTTGTTGGGCGTGGTTGTGTGGGGTCGGTGGTGGGTTTGTTGTTGGGGTGGTTGGGGGTGGGTTGCTTTTTTGGGGTGCCGTTTTTGTTCGGTGGTGTTTGGGGGGGTTTCTTGTTTGTGTTGTTGGGTATTGTTTGGTTGGGCGTGTTGGCGTTTCGTTTTTGTTTTTTTGGTTTTTTGTGTTTTTGTTTTTTGTGTTTTGTGGTGTTTCCTTGGTTCGTGTTTTTTTCTGTTTCGCCCCCCCTTTTTTTTCCTTTTCTCTTCACTCCCTTTCCCGGATTGTGTTTTTTGTCGCTACCCCTTGGTTGGTTCGACCCCATGCGTTTTGTCACTGGCCTTCGGACGTAAGGGCCGCATTCGGGGGTTGGATCATTGTGTTATTACTGCGGCGGCCGTGACCCAAGGTAGGGGGGGATTAAGCAGATGGATCGTGTCAGAACGCTGGGTGGCGTCGGTCAGAGTGGTGGATCTACCGAATTGTTTTTTTTTTTGTTTTGTTTCTGGGGTGTAATCTGTATTTGTAAGGGAGCGGTAGCGATGGTGAGTGGCCGATGTAGATCAGCCCGAGGATGCTAAATCAGGGTGACGAAGACTTGGCCTCGGGCAAAAGAGGTTGCCAAAATTCATTCTCCTCATCCGATTGGTCGACATACTGTCACTGGATACATTTGTTTACTAACTTAACAAAGAAGAAATGAGAAATCCAAGATAATTACATGGAAAAACAAAGCAAAATAATTTTGAGCACCTTAAATTATATTATGGGCAGAAAACCCATAATCTCCACTCATCCATTGAGCTGATGGGGTCATTATAGACAAAACCTTTTGATATTGTGCCAGTCATTTCGTATGACTATTTCACCTTGTAACGTGAACAAACAGAAGTGAAATGACGAACATCTGAATAGTGAAGTCATCTATATATATAATATATAATAATCGACATAGAACGATTGCTGTTTTTGAATTTTGGTCACAGTTTTGTTTGGAGAGGTGGAAAACGAGTTGTTATCCATCAATAATGTGGTATTTTTAATATATCCCTGACTAAGCTCAGCTACTCTTCCTGGGTCCCCAGAAACATGACTTATACAAGATCATTATTAATCCAGGGACTGAAATGCAGACATGTTTAAAATGTCCACATGACCTTAGATATTGGTGTTGTTTTATAACTCGATAATGTAGCTAATACACTAATACAGTGTAAATTACAATACCAAGATACAGTGCATTCGAAAGTATTCCATACCCTTCCCTTTTTCCCCATTTTGTTACGTTACAAAGCCAAGCCTATTTTACACAATGGATTCAAATACCATTTTTTTCTCATCAATCATACAATCTACACACAATACCCCCAATAATGCACAAAAGCAAAAAGGTATTGTGCCACTTTTTTGCACATTTATTAAAAAATAAAACAGAAACCATTATTACCTAATATATTCAGACCCTTTGCTATGAGACCTCGAAATTGAGCTCATGTGCATCCTGTTTCCATTGATCATTCCTTGCAGATGTTTCTTTCTACAACTTGATTGGAGTCCACCTTTGCGTAAATTCAATTGATGGACATGATTTGGAAAGGCACACACTTTCATAAAGTCCCACATTGAACAGTCCCCAACCGAGTTTGAAGGAATTGTCCGTAGAGCTCCGAGATGGGATTTTGTCGCGGCACAGAATCTGGGGAAGGGTACCACCAAAACAATTTGCCTGCAGCATTAAAGATCACCCTCCAAGATCACAGTGGCCTCCATCATTTCTAAAAGGAAGATATTGGAACCAACAGACTCTTCCTAGTCTGGCCGCCTACGGCCAAACTGATACCGAACTTGATGTGTGGAGTTCCACCCTGTGGTTAGTGCAATTGATTACATGGATTGTGACAAGGCACCCACCGTCTATACTAAGGTCCTCCAGTTGACAGTCGAGCACCAAAACCAAGCCGAGTTTGAAAAATTGTCCGTAGAGCTCCGAGATGGGATTTTGTCGAGGCACAGATCTGGGTACCCCTGCGGTCACACCTCATCTGTGAATGTCATGAGAGAGGCTTCCTTATTGAAAACCCTCTGTGTTTCTATTAGATGGTAACTCTCAATAACCCTCTGTTCTTTAGATAGGTAACTTCTCATACACCCTCCTGTTCTATTAGATAGGTAACTCTCCTATAAACCCTCTGTTCTATTAGATAGGTAATCCAATAAATCCCTCTGTCTCGATTTAGATAGTTAACTCTCATAAACCCCTGTTCTATTAGATGGGTAACTCTCAATAAACCCTCTGTTTCTATTAAGATAGGTAACCTCACTAAACCCTCTGTGTTCTATTAGATAGGTAACTCTCAATTAAACCCTCTTTTCTATTATAGGTACCTCTCATAAACCCTCTGTGTTCTATTAGATAGGTCCCTCAATAAACCCTCTGTTCTCTTAGATAGGTAACTCCTACCCATAATAAGGCAGCGGAATGTCAAATCCATACACACCCATGTTTTTCCAGCAGTAGGTTATATCGATGACGTCCAAAGCCCTGGCAACTGAAGTCTAAAC